>JAFBJT010089062.1:59371-95169 GCA_016785325.1 Chascanopsetta lugubris
GGAGGTCACAGGAGGTAACACACGGGGGGGGGGGGGGTGTAAACAACACCATGGCGGAGGTCCGCCTCTTCCCCTGCTCTCACCCTGCTCTGTATGTCTCGGAGCTGGATGGCCTCCAGCCCCACGTCCAGGAACATCTGCTGACTCCACAGTTTTTTGTTCTGGGCCAGGAAGGCGAGGCGAGCGCGGGCCTCCTCCACCCCCTGCACGTCCCCGTCCTGGAGCGAGAATGTCAGCAGATGCTATGCAGGCACAGGGGGGGAGAGGTGGTGATGAAGTGAAGGAGTAAAACAATTTTTTTTAAATGCACCTTGTACGTATCACTTGATCTCTCAGGTATTTGTGCGGATAACAGATGAGACTCACGTTGACCAAATACCGGGAGATGTTTGTCATCCTTCGTCCGCTAAGTCAACTTTCTGTGAGGAGATGTGGAGAGGTGGTCAGGGGAACATTGTAGGTGCAGCTATAAAGGGTGTCGTCATGGCACCTGTGAGCCAATCGGATCACTCTGCCACATTGTGATCCAACCCACCTGGTACAAAGAATGATAGCACTCAGGCAATCAGCCCCTGTTTGCCATATCTGGGCCACTCGTTAGCCACCTTAAAGGTGCAGTGTGTGATATTTACATTTTTTTTTTCAACATTCTCATTCAAATGTGCCCTCCCCTGTTTCAGGGATGGTTCGGTTTTTTTTTCCATTTTGGGATTAGGATGTTAAATGTTTGGTATCTGTTGAGTTTGGAGGACTTTGACCTTTTATTCTACAATTCGACAATTCACTTAGCAGACGATCCAAAGCGACGTAAAACACAAGGAGGAACACAAGGATAAGCGATGCAAACTGCTTTAAGTCCAGTTGATATGCGGTGCGGAGGCAAAGCAACTTTTTTGTTTTATGTTTTTGTTTTTAGGCAAATAGATGTCAGTCAACCTAAACACTAATGACAACATCGAAATGCCACTCATACCATCATACGATCCTTATGAAATAATCCACTTCAGCAATCTCATTATTAATGTGCTGCAGTCATCAGCAACATTACAATCAGCAAGTGCAAGCTGTGGTAACTGCAGGACCACTGGTTGTTATGGAAACCAAAGCTTGGTCCTAATGTAGCAAATTAAGATTTTGACAGTTGTGGCTAATTATACAGTTTTGGTTCAGTTGTAAACAATAAGTAGAAGTCAGTGATTTAGCTGCTATTTACATTTTCCTGTGTAAACAATGACCTGAGTTTGACCAGTCGACCTCATCATGAACAATCTGAATTCAAGATGCCATCCAAAATGAATGGTGGTCACTGTTAAGTACAAGTAAAATCAGCTTTGCCAACGTGTGTGTTTGTGTGTGTGTGTGTGTGTGTGTTTGTGTGTGTGTGTGTGTGTGTGTGTGTGTGTGTGAGATCCACCCAACCAGTTTGACGACAGTACAACGTGCCTCATCACTCAGTCTCTCACCTTGTCAATGACCATCAATACTGGAACCACCAGTATCATGTGAGAGCAATCGTCCTGTGGTTTCAGTCAAATGTCCCCTATACAAACAATGTTTTTAATTAATTTGTTCCAGCCAACGTGGTAAACGTTGTTTGTTTGGAATTGCATGAATGATATTTCAAAAGGAAACAAAAATGTAAAGAATCTGAGTTGCTGACAATCACTGTGGCAACACAGTTTTTGAAAGGAGAGCAAACACCTGCACTATGCTAGGAAGAATAGCTTTACCAAAATCAATAGAATAAATAAAAAACAAATTAGCTACCAACAAAGTGATCAAAACACATTGTTGCTTACCAAGATTACTACAAAATAAAGGAATGAAAACGTTAAAGGTCTTTAAATGATCATTCATAAACATGGATGATTGGAAAATGTTTGTTTTCATCAACTTACCGAGGTTTGAAGAGGCTCCCCCCTGCTTTATTCCTGATGTGACAGACTGTGTGTGTGTGTGTATGTTTGTACTGACAATAAAATCCTGTCCCGTGTCTCAGTGCGACTGCAGGTGTCTCGTCCTCCTCCCTGGAACTTCAAGCTTCCACTGAGCACAGAGCAGAGTTGTGTCACCTTGTGCAGTTCCCGCCCAGTACAGCACCCCACCACAGAGGTAAAATATTTACTCTCCCTCTGCCCCCAGCACCCACACAACACAACCTACACGTGTGGAGGACGATCCGGCAGGTTCACATGAGAAACATGATGTTTATGTTTTGTTTATGAAAATTCAAAGGGGTCAGAGGGTTAAGAGATTTTCAAAGTGTGGAAATGTTTTTCAAAGATATTTAACACCCTTTACTTTTTTTTTTACAACTAAATATTGTTAAGGATATCATCCCAGGCATAATAGTGGTAATTATTGGAAATTGTAAAATTGATGAGAAGTGTTGCCTATCGTTTCCACAAAATAATTCAGTTTCTTCATATCTTAGGAAAGTACCCACACATGCATGAACACACACACATACGCACACACACACACACACAACACACACACACACACACACACACACACACACACAGTCCTGTGACATTGCATTGACTTACCGGTACACTGATTTCCTGGAGACAGGCTCCTCACCATAATAACAACTTGCCTAAATTGAACCTTTCCTAACCCCCAATTTCCCCCTGACCACAGTCTGAAACCATCCACACAACAAATCTCAAACAAACTCAAATCAAAACTTAACCTTAACTTTTCACCAATCAATAATAAACTATTTCTAATCCTAACCTCACCTGGTCAAAAGCAAAACTAATCTCATATTTCCTGTTGATTATTTTGACTTTATCATAAACTAAACCTGACCTAATCCTAACCTGAACCCACCCCAAACTAAAAATAAAGATAGCCTTAACCTTTACCTTGCAAATATAACATTTCATGACACCTAGTGGTGAACTTGCTGCTGAAGCTGAACCTGTGGCTTTAAACACTGTAAACACATGGTGGTGCAACATGGCCACTTCCATGGAGAGGCACTGCCCCTGGTGGACATATAATAGACTCAATCCAGGGTGTTGAAATAATTGTATTCTTCAAAATAAAATAGACAATAATCTTATATTCAGTGCATGTCAAAAGAAAGTGAGAAAAAAACCTCCCAAATCTCACCCACTACACCTTTAACACAACATGCCATCACCTATTAACCAACATAGTGAGGATACTCTTTTTGACTGTATTGGAAAGACTGACGTAATTTGGGTCCCTGTGATGTGAGGAATACATAGGCAGTGCATGTATGGGTGGGAGTGGGAGTGGGCTGGGAATAGGTGGTCCACAGATAGTATTGACACTAGTGTGACTGTGGAGTCTCACATATCACAACAGTCCACAATAACCCGAGGCCGAATCTCGATGTTGTCCACCAATAGAGGAGAAAGGCGGAGCCAGGTGCAGAGACACAGCGCGCAGGATCCCTCTTGACTCAGCGTGGAGGACTTCAGGACACGGTGGAATCTCCACTGGTCCCACTAAGGTACGCCTGTTGCTGTAATACTGAGCTGCGCCTTATTAATCATCAGGGCCACAGATCATTATTTATAGTCCATGGGTTGTCAGTGCCAGAGCAGTGTGTGTGTGTTCTTTTTATTTGATGACAAAACAGGCATACGTGGCAGACTGCGTGCGTGTGTGTGTGTGTGTGTGTGTGTGTGTGTGTGTGTGTGTGTGTGTGTGTGTGTGTGTGTGTGTGTCTCACTGGGAAAAGCACGAGACTGCAGAAAAAAAGTGCATAAAGTTCATGAAGAAGTGATTTTCATAATCGGATTATTATAAAGTGATGGGAAATAAATTAATTTATTCGGGATCCGATTATTGCATCAGCCAAGGTTTGTTTACTTTTTCATGAACTGACACTTAACACGTGGACATGTAGTATGGACGTTTCTAATGGATCTAATAAAACTGGCATTACAAATTAATGATACCACGTGTTAGTTCTGCGTCAGAGGAGTAATTTTAGTGGATGGACTTGTTTTTGATTTTATCTCCATCCACTGTGGAAGCGTGTCAGTTTGAAAGTTTTCATTTTTACATCCACACATCGACACAGATGTGAACAACAAGGAGCAAATGGGTGATTTTAATAAGTACGCGTGTGTTGTCGTCGCACAATTACACGATCTGGTTGGAAAATAAAACCCAAGAGATCTCCACAGATGATGCGTTCACTGCTCTTCACGCGCCTGTAATGGACAGTGCCGCCAGGCGGAGCATAACAAGTGAGGTATAACCTGCGAACAGTTATTATTCTTAGTACTCACAACCTCTGTATGACGTCAGCATAACAGAGCAGTAGTACAAACACACGAGTATATGCAGGTGTACATATCAGGTCCTTTTAGGTTGTATATTTTAATTTTGTGCTTCTTTACTCTCAAATATTAGAGGGACATGTTTGCCTGACTCATTTATTCAGGGGTTGATTTTTCAGAAATAGGAATATTTTGAAATCAAATATATTATCTCAATTAAACATTGCCTGTATTCAATGATTGATTAGTTTGATATGATTTATTTATTTGTAAAATATCCAAATGCATTACGGCCAATTGTTTTAGATTATTACAAAATAGAACCTATGGATGTAATGTGATACAAATACAGAAAAAATGAAAGCATATCTCCGATAAATCAATGTGTTTTATTCTATATATATTTATACAATAACCATTTGCTGATTGTAATGAATATCAGTAAATTATTTTTGCATTTTATGGCCTTTTCTAGATTAAGTTTAAACAGTTTTCAGGTTGTAAAGATAATAGTTAGCTGCAGGATGCTTCCGTGTTCTAATTTCCCGTGGCCCCTGAACGCATCCTGTTGTTGCATCATGCGGAAGCAGAGCCCAACGAATGTAAATGTGCGCCAATCAGAAAAAAGGATACTGTGGCGGATGCAGCACAGTTTATGGTATCCCACGGTCTTACTACTATTTATTATGCACCTTTTTAAAATTGCTTTTAGCTATCGACTGCTTGTTTGTTGTGTTAAATGTAATTCACGCAAACTGAGGAATATATCCGCCCGTGCCCTTCTGCCACCTAAAGTGCTTCCTCCACGGCTGAGTTTGAGACATTTCACGGTGTGAAGGTCGGTTTGTTTTGGGGAGGAGGCGTAGTGTGTGGTGTGTGGTCGTGGTGGTTGTACCTTCACATCATTCACTTCACAGGGCTGTGTGGTCAACTCCATATACACGTGCATAGGAACCATATATATCATGACGTGTATGTTTATGACGTTTATTTTGGAACACAAGCCTGACCGGAGAGTATTTTATAGCAAGTGAATAGAGTTAAGTGTAATTAACCTCCTGCTGTGACAGCAGCATTGTTTTCTATGATTGTTTTCGCCTAATGCTAATGCTAGCCGTTAACCTGTGTTATCATTTATTATTATAAGCAGCAACTTGGCAATGGTTTTTGTTGTGCTAGACTCTACACAACAAAAAGACCAACTATCACAATATCATTTTCTCGAGTACTTGCGACAACTAAGTTGTTATGCCTTTCATTTCAATCAGTCCGACGTCCCTCACACAAAGTGTCACCGGTAACATACCTATGATATAAAGGGAAGCAGTTACGCTGCAATGTAGTTTAGGCTTCGTTGGATACAAACAGATTATCAAAACTGTGAAGTCAACAAATGAGATAAAAGCACCCCCTTGCATGTTTTGTTGAACACCATCAAATATCTTTATTAAATCCTCTTTGAATTAGTTTGAAGTTAAACTCGGAAAAGTTTGATCCTCAGTCCTCTTGCCTCCTGCTTCAGATGGAGAAGCAGCCACTTCCAACCGACAACGACATGACGGGAACCCCCGAGTCTGAGCTCAATGGCCATGTGGGTGGGGAGAGTGAGCAGGCCTTGACGGACCCACCTGCTCGAGCTGGATGGAACAGTAAAATAGAGTACTTTTTAGCCCAGGTGGGCTTCAGCGTCGGCCTGGGGAACGTCTGGAGGTTCCCTTATTTGTGCCATCAGAATGGAGGAGGTAAGTAGATGAGAGGGATTGCCGGTGAAGGAAAAACATTGAGGGTGCAGAATGTACAGCACTCGCTCAGATGATCTGGTATATACTTGACAGTACATGTTGCATGCGTGATTTACTCGGTACATGCTTCCAAACCCGAGCAGCTGGATGTATAGATTATCTTGAGATAACGTATAACATGCAGCTCTGAGGTCACATGTCCCACTATGGTGGAGTCCCACAGGGTGTTCTTACACTAAATACTCCTGAAATACCCCCTGTTGGTTTTTATTCCTGGTCCTCACTGCCAGAATTGGCCTCTTGCTCTCTCCTCAGGAGCTTTCCTCCTCCTGTATGTGCTGCTCATGCTGGTTGTGGGCATTCCCCTTTTCTTCCTGGAACTGGCAGCCGGTCAGGCCATCCGGCAGGGCAGCATTGGAGTGTGGAGGTACATCTCCCCCAGGCTAGCGGGCATCGGCTACTCCAGCTGTGTGGTAAGATACCATTCACTGTACCTGAACCCACCACATGATGCTTTTAGCCTGACACAGAAAGTTCACTTCCACTTGTACACATTTGCAAACATTGAGAATAGCCCAACAGAGCTGCACGTGCAAGGCAAAAGCATAATGCTATGTCTCTGCGACAAACCCTGTAGGAATAAGCCCATGTAAGTATTGTACACCCCGAGCACTTCCCAAAACCAAAAGGAAAAATAGAATCAAGTAATTTGAATGCATAACCCTTTAACTTTTATTGTAGTCGTTTCCTTCGCTTTAGAATTTGTTCCCGACTGGATGCATTTTCCATTTATTTTATTGTCACTTGATTTTCTTGAATGTTTTTTTAATTTCTTATGAGGGGGAAGTCGAGGCTAAATAAAGTACATCCACTCTAATAATCGTGCTGAGCACAGAGTGACAGACAGACTGCTCTTTAATTCACCTGCCCTGTCTGTGTAGACTAGACATCAGGCTGAGATCTGCAGACAGGTGCCAGCAGTCGTTGACCGCAGACAGGGACCGACAGAAAAAAAAAAAAAGTAGAATTCACACACCACTGACTCAACGTCCACAGCCCCATATCTCACAGCCAGAGATAAGACCCCCTCAGCAAACACAAACAAAGCGGAGACCAGTGTTCAGAGGCTCGTTCCAGTCCACATTTCACACACAGATAATCTGCATTTAAAGGCAGCGTCATTCTGAGCCACCACATTCCTGCAGAACCACAGGCTTGTTATTTATGTCACTGATCACATCATTTCCATGACTGAGGGAGGCGCGCATCAGGTGTCACCTACTTTGTGTGCAGTGTCATTTTCACAAAGCTCATTTAAGTGTAAGGACAAACTTTTACTCTGTAGTTCAGCCTCATATGCTTCTGCGTTTTCAACAGCAGCACCAAGAGGCATCGTGTTGTCTTATCTGCTGGACTATACATACATATACACTCAGTTGCCACTTTATTAGGTACATGTGTACAATCTACTACAGTTCATTTCATCCATCACAAAGTCTAAAATGTTCAGTGTTTGTCAATATTTAATTTCATGTTACTTAAAAAAGTAATGGTGGTATTTTTCTTCATTTACGTTTGACTATCAGTGCAATTGACACCAGAAACAACAAAGTTTTATTTGAAATGTTTCCTGCTTGAAAAGAGAATGACATTTTCTAAACAAATGGTTCAAAGTCAACTTCACTATGACATCACACTGTTTTGAACAAACACTTGGATCTTGGATCCAAAAAATCTTGGAAAATATAATCTTGGAAAATATAATCTTGGAAAATCTTGGATGTAATCCAACACCATGACCCGGGAACACGATGACAGTATCATTTTATTTCCTGCTGCTTGCGTTTCTTCTTTAATTTTAACTTTAGTTTGTTTATTCTGGCGTAAAACTAATTTTCTCAAACATCCTCAGGTGTGTTTCTTTGTGGCTCTATATTACAACGTGATCCTTGCGTGGAGTCTTTTCTATCTCGGGAACTCCTTTCAGTCCCCTCTACCCTGGAGCCAGTGTCCAGAACAAGGGAATGTAACAGGTAAACAGAAAAACATTCGACACGGACAGAGCATGAGCAACTCTTTGATCGTAGAACTGTGTTGAATGTAAGATGAAGTAACGTGTCCTCTTTTTTGCCTCAGTAAAAGAATGCGAGCTGAGTTCCCCCACATCGTATTTCTGGTACCGCAAAGCTCTGAACATCACAGACTCCATCGACGACTCAAGAACGTTCAACGTTTACATGATCTTCTGCCTTCTGGCAGCCTGGACCATTGTGTGTTTAGGAATGTTCAAGGGCATCAAGACCTCTGTCAAGGTAATGGACTGATGTGTTGTGGCTCCTGATTATCCTGAAGTGACACACACTCTGCATCTTATAACAGAGGCACTGAATTAGCTGCTAAAAGAGTGTATGTTTTCATAGTGCATTACTACATCCACTTCAGAAGATATGTGGTTTGCTTTTAAACCGATTGATTACCAAATCAGCTTTCAGCTGTTTTGATTATTGATTTATAATTAATTACTCTGATTAAATGTTGCAGCCGGTGAGGGCTTATTTTTTGAAAGAAAAACCATTGAGTGTGTTTTGAAATGGTGTTGGGAAACATTGTGCCAGTCTTTAGAGTTGCTTCATGATAGTTAGCTTTATCATCATCATCATGGGTGATGAGTCAGTCTTGCTCATCATGACAGTGTTGACTTTGGAAGCAGCTTTGCAGAAAGGTGAGTTAAAACTAACTTTCCATATACCAAGCCTTTAATCGTCTGGACTGAAAAGTTCTGACTTCTCCTGCTCTGTGTGAATATCCTCAGTTCTGTGTAAGGCCGTTCACTTGTTGAGCCTGGATTTACAACTCAACTTTGGCAGATGGAATTCCCAGAATGTTTGGCTTAAGAGTTGTTGACCAACTTCAGACGGCAAAACTTCAAATGGTGTATTCAAAGGTTTTAACCAACCTTTTTCATAGTAGCTATTTTGATGCAAATTAGCAGGAGGAACCTAATGTGTCATGAATCACATTAATTAAAACTATCACACAGGAGACTCTATGAAATCTTAACATATGCAGCAGTGGATGCACATGTGTGAGTAAATAATAACTTATGACATCAATGTATTCAGGAATCCAGTGTTTCAGTCAAGTTATTCTTTAACAGCAGTATTTGAATTTGCAAGTTAAATTATACACACTGAAATGATTGTAACCTGAATAGATCAAACACTTTGTGAGTATTTAATGTTTAGTTAAACGTCTAAGGGGAGCTTTAATACCACTCCGGCTGTCATCAGGCGTTTCACGCAATTACTGACATAAGCGCCTGGCTTCTCAATTACAAGAGCCATATGTTCAGTGTAACAAGCAGCAGGCTTCTACAAGATTAGATGAAACGTCAGTCCTCCCTTTGGACACAATTGGTTGTTAAAGCAACAAAATTAGTTGGATTCAGCAGAGAACAACTTAAAAAGAGACAGATGACGTGTAAATGTCATTATACTGAGCCTATTTTGTCAAGAGCACATTTAATTAGTAAAAATGCCACTCTTTCTATGTATGCACATTACAAACTTAAACAGATTCATACTTGTTATATTGGTCATGCTGTTGTGCATGATCTTTAATGTGATCCATTTGATTTAATTTCCTCCCAGGTGATGTATTTCTCCTCCATCTTCCCCTACGTTGTTCTCTTCTGCTTCCTTGTCCGAGGATTCCTGCTGGATGGAGCCTCGGAGGGAATTACCTACATGTTCTACCCAAAGGTGTCAGTCCACAACATGTTTGTGTGAGTTGTATGAGACAACGCAAATGTGCACATTTCATTGATGCACCCATTGTCCCTTCTCTGCATTTGTAGCTGGAGATTTGGGCTGATGTGCAGGTGTGGCGACAGGCAGCCACACAGGTTTTCTTTGCCCTCGGTCTGGGCTTCGGGTCCATTATCGCCTACTCCTCCTACAATCCACGGAATAATAACTGCCACCGCGACGCCTTCACTGTCTCCACCATCAACTTCCTCACATCCATACTGGCCACCCTGGTGGTGTTTGCTGTACTCGGCTTCCGTGCCAAGGGAAAAGTCATGGAGTGTGTTGTCAGGTAGGTTTGATCACAGGATGATATGTGCTAGTCATAAACAGTGTCAGACATTCAAAGTATACAGCAGTGTTTCCCCTACTGTTCTATTGGAGCCCATGGAGGAAACACTGTATAGTATTGCAGGATGTGGTGGTAGTTGTTTGAAAATCCAAAGTTGGCCTCTTCCTATCTTCTCAACAACAGCAGATACATTCGCACTATACATTTAAAATGATCAAAAGTAAATGGCTGTCTTGAACTATTTAACCACTTTATGTTTAATTAGACTCAGAGTGTAATGGTCTGTTTTTTATTTATTTATTTATTTATTTGTCATTTCAGTAACATACAGGACCTGTCAGAGACGTTTCGCAGCAGTAACGTGGACGGGACCCACTTGCCCACCTTTAACTACTCTGCGCCCAGATCTGTGAGTCTGAAGGATTACAGAGACTGGTTCAAACAACATGGCAGTTACATCCCAGTTAATTTAACAGACTGTGACCTGGAAAAAGAAATGCAGAAGGTAAGGGCCGCACGTTTGCACAAAGGTCGAAGCACTCGACCACATTCATTTGCCTTTTCATTTGTGGTGTACATAAAGAAATAAAGCTGCCTCTCTTGTTTGTGTTCAGGGTGTGGAGGGCACAGGTTTGGCTTTTATTGCCTTCACAGAGGCCATGTCACTTCTGCCCGGCAGTCCCTTCTGGTCAGCGCTCTTCTTCCTCATGCTGCTCAACCTGGGCCTCAGTACGATGTTTGGAACTATGGAGGGTATCCTCGCCCCCCTCACCGACCGCTTCAAAACTCTGGCCAGGAACAAGACCAAACTCACAAGTAAACACCTGCTCTACTTGTTTTTCATTCAGCTTTTTTTCCCTCAACTCTATGGAGGAGAATTACACATGTGTAAATGATAACTATGATTGTTACTGAGAATTCAGCCTGTCTGCAGTGGATGATCAAAGCACTATAGGACAAATGAGACTATTGCTGGTTGCTGTGAAAGTTTCATTGTAGATTAGAGACCGTTTGTCTGTCATCAAAAGAGAACAAACATCCATCTACATGATTTCCTACCAATGCAATGGCCAATCAGCTGATTTTATTGACCCTTTAAAGCAAGTATAACTTGGTCATTCAGCCTAGAAGTTATTCATGCATTGTCCCTCAGTGGATGATTGAATATTGTCCCTTTCAATAAATGTAAAATTGTGTCATGTCTCTCCTGTTCCAGTTTTCTGCTGCATCATTGGCTTTATTATAGGCCTGCTCTTCACACAGCGGAGTGGGAACTACTTTGTGGCGATGTTCGACGATTATTCTGCCACTCTGCCCCTCATCATCGTAGTGGTTTTCGAAACCTTCAGCGTGTCTTGGTTATACGGAGCAGATCGGTGAGCTCAATGAACGGATGATCAATGAATTCTATTTGTTTTGCAAGGAATTAATTTGCTCTGGCTGAAAGTTAACAACGATGTGTTTTCTTGAAGGTTCCTTGATGACATTGAGGGAATGCTGGGCTGGCGCCCCCCAGTGATTTACAAGTACCTGTGGAAATACATTTGCCTGCTCGCTATGCTGGGCTTACTTGGAGCCACCGGAGTCCGCATGTTCCTCAAAACACCCACTTATATGGCCTGGAACCAAGAAACGGTATGGAGAATTGACCACATATGACTTTCTTTGCATGGTTTGTCTTGTAGAATGAAATCTGAGAAGAGTCTCCTCAGCTCTCTGGAACACTTTCAGCTTTAGGCAAAGAGCCACAAGACATGTCCATTCATGAGTGAGGAATATGTTGTTTTGTCTGCACTCTGTGCTCAAGCTGTCTCTTGCTGCCTCCACACCCACTTTTATGTAGAATCAATTCATGACATATCTCTCACTCCATATATTTCATATATATTTTAAGCAGAGCAGTTTGTCCTGTTTAATCTGATAGAACCAGCCTTTATTACTTGTAAATACAAATGTAGATTAGTACAACAGGTCACATCATTCTTAGACTAAAAACAAATGTGCGTTTTTTAAAGAATTAATTCAAGTGGTTATCATCCTTTTTTGATTTCATGCCGGTCTGGGCACAAGTTAGCAAACGTGGCGCACCGAGGGAAGCTTGTCATCTCATTGTGTAGTGTCAAGAAGTGGGCGTGTCTCCTTCAGATTTGTATCTATCAGCTCAGAGTGGCAGTTCCTGACTGTTAATCACTACCTGTAGTATTAGCGATGATGACTGGTGTCTTGTTTGGTTTATATGTAACTTTGAGGGATAGGGATGGCCTCACTAACACCTTCTTGTTCTTGGCACTATTACTTCATGAAAGCCAACTTGTGTTTTTCTGGTCGGATCAAAGGAGGCGTGCTTTAATAACTTTGGAGGTCATACATTTTGTGACTGCTTTAGTTTTCCTGTTTTCACTCTCACCCTTCAATGTTTAGTTGAGCTAAGTGCCAGCAATGAAGTCAAATCTCCCTAATGGAGGTTTCAGACTTTGACCACCACCTCAGCTCTAATACAAGGGAGAATGAAAATCAAACATGAGGCGTTCTATCAGAGCGCCCCCTCTGCTTTAGAAGGTTTTTTGTTTTTTTTAACCACAAACTCCTCCTACACACAGAACACTCAAACAATGCACCAAAGGAGTCTAGTAGTTTGTCACGTTCAGCATTTTTAGAACGATGACATAAGCTGCAAGTTGAAACGCTGTTTTCCTTTGACTGTATACAACAATGAAACACATGCAGCATGCTATAAATGGCTCTCCTGACCTGTTTTTGGGGTCTTTATGTTTGCTGCATTAAGTCGTTGAATAATGAATCTCATCCCTTGTTTTCAGGCCTCTGAGGAGCACCTGCCATATCCTGGCTGGGCTCTGGCTGTTCTGGCCATACTCATCATTTTTGCCGTGATCCCTGTCCCAGTGGCCCTTATCCATGCTCTCCTGCAGGAAAGGGTTAAGAAGTCATCTAGAGATGCAGGTAATGGTCAGTACAGAATCGTGAGCACGGACGACAAGTGTGAGACTCCAATGACTGACATGACAGAACTGGACGATAGGAACAGGTCGGCCAACTCCTTTCCCTAAACTTTGAACTTCTTACTCTGTGGGTAATGACCTGGAGCACCCACTCAATGTTTCAGCTTGCCATTCTGAAGGACGGTACAATACTCTCTCTTGTGTTGATCTGACACAGAGGGAAACTGCAGTGTGTAATAAAATATCCCTCACACTAATATTTAAAAACCTCCTTTTTATACTTTTATGCATTCCACACATATCTGGAATATATTTTATTAAACACTGTAGTTGCAACAAGACAATTCAGGCTGATTGTACTTCCTCAAAGAACCGAAATCAATCACAGTTGGCTCCCTGAGTGCCACGGAATCATTTCCATTCACATTCAGCTGGTTGTGAGGATCGTCTGCAGAGTGAGCGGAAAAGACGGTATTAAACAACATGGATCTATTTTCTCGAAAGAGAAACACAAACACCTACATGATGTTCCCTGTTTATATGCTCACCATCAACCTGATTACATCTCGGCGCTAAGAAATTCGTCCCTGCTAATTGCATCTCAAGCAATGGAACATATCGAAACAAATAATTTTTTGCTGTTTGAGCATCCAACAACCCCTGAGGTTCCGTTTGTTTAAATAAGCCCCAAAAACCTGTGCGAGACATTGAAAATCATTCTGTGTTCCTGTTTTTATTTTTACACATACGTTTGTACATTTTGAATCTAAAAATGCCAAAACATTTTTCGCTAATGTCAAATCTCGGGATATGCACCTCATCACTTGAAGCCACACACTAACTGTGAATGTCCCAAAAACTCAAGTTTTCCTAAACTAATATTGTTCTTATTTAAAACAGAATCACAGCTTGTTACAGACAAAACGGATCTTTTTAAAACGATGTGCTGCCATAGATTGTCACTTCCGACGTGTAATGACAATGAATGACACCTTAGTATCTGTCTTTAAGGCAGCATGTGATTACTGTACACACACAACACAGATGTTGATTAGTCCCTGATGTTACTTGAGTGTGAGGAGGAGAGTCTGTTGAGGTAAATAGATGAATGTTCTGTTGTTGTTCTACATTTTCTCATAGCTCAGAAACTACACTTAACAGACTGTCACAACAAGATGAACACAATTGTTGGGTACAGTGTGTTTAGGACACACAGTGTTTACAACACACCTGGGACCCAAGCTTCAGACTAGTGTGAATAGTGTGTACTATGCAGGTGTATATACACATCACACTATGCATGTATGTTCACGCTCTCTGTTCAAACCTGATATTCAGTATCTAAACTTGTCATTTTAAAGGTTCAGTGTGCAGGATAAAAAAAAAGGTTTGAAAAAACATGATGGTGCAGCATAGCAGTTTCCATAGAGACAACCTGCTTCCAATATAGTAACTATAAAAGGCTTGTGGTTAGAAAATTAAAAAGGCATTTTGTACTTTCAAGTGATCACATACTCGAGAACCAACCGATATGTTGTTTGTTCTATTTCTGTCTTTACAAACAGAAATAATTCCACAAAAATCATACACACTGGACCTTTTTCATGCCTTTGGAATAAATGTCATGTGCCATATATACAGTATTATGCGACAGAGAATCAGCAAAAGACCAGCAGCTCAAAACTAGTTATAAATTAGTGACAGGATCCAAAGAGCGAGCTGACACGTCTTTGTAAATATGTATAGAACATGTTCCGTCAACTTGAGAACAAATGTTGAAAATCTGTGAGACTTGCCCATTATTTGTGAATCTGTTTTGCATGAGGGTTTGTTTAATTATTATTTGTTAAGTTTGGCTTTCAGAGAAATCTAAGTGCATGTTAATTTCAAAAGGACACGCGCCACTCAAAGCTTTTCATACATATTCTGTATATCTTTGTGATAAGTGTTGTAAAAGGATGTTTGGACTCTTTCACTTTTTAGTTTTTATCAAGCTCTTTTAAAGGTGTAGATAATGTTTAGTAGGTTACGATGAAACTGATTTGATATAATGAACTGAAGTGCTGTTGAATGTTTCTGTACTAAGTGCCTTCACAGTCAATGAGGACTGAACAAAATGGCGAGACCATTCCAGCATTAGATATGATTTCAATTGTGTATGTAGTCTGTATAAAGTGGGGTTTTTTTTGTTGTTGAAGAAAATGTAATATAATTCCTGCTCGCTCTACTCTATATGTTCTTTAATTAAATATGTACAGCATTATTTTGTACTTATATTACAGCTATTCAAACCTAACCTGGAAAATATAGATTGTTCTTGGTTTTCTTTTCTTTTTTCTTTTTTAAGCATACACTCCTTTAACTTAAATGCACTTGATCCAACACTGCTTTAGCTTCACTATCCCCTCACAGAAGAAGGTCCTGTCTTGTCCATGGTCTCGTCCTGGTCTCGTCCTTTGGCGTCGGTGACCCTGCATCATCTTTGGTGCTCCTGTTGCAATCAACAAAAGAATCAACTACTGAACATCAGGGGGAATCCTTACCAGCTGTGTTGACTGTGTCTTCCTTGAGGTACTTCCTTTTTTATACAAACACCTCTGGCCTCTATTTTGGCTAATTGGGGGTTTTGGCTCACACACTAATTAAACAGGGAGAGGTCACATGCAAAGGAAGTGAATGCTGAGATGAACTAAGTTGAACTAAGTTGTACTAAGTTAAGTGTTCTAGGTAACAGTTACACAGCTGCAATCGGAGTTGTGTTTCTGAGAACATTTTGAAATATCCTACGTTTGTAAATCAAGTATTTAAATAAAATACCAAATTTCTACAATTCACACTTTCCCCCCCAAATAAGCAGCACTGAATGAAAATGAGTTTTGTATGTACAAATTTCAGTTACTCTCAGGAAATGCTTGAGTAACGGTTGTGGTCACAAACACTTCACAGCTGCAAGTAACTGAAGTGGTTGTGAACTTTTGAACTCGGGAAGGACACCGTTTGGAGTTTGGTGTTTGGAGCACACAAAGGTGAAGTACAGGAATGTCGGTGTCATATTGTTTGTTTTGGTACTGACGAGAATCTCTTGGTTTGATATGCAAGTGTCAGCAGGAACCTTATCCACCTGCGATATGAAGGTTGGATCGAACAGCATTTTTCTAGAGTTTGTCCACAGAATCATCGCCAAAAAGCCCTGAATAGGATAGGAGCATTTCTACATTGTCTTGATATCTTCTGTCATCGTCTGCTCTCCGCACACTTGGGGAAAATGAAGGACATCAAAAAAATTTGAGCACCAGTTTATGATCAATTCTGTCTGAATGTGCCCGATGTTGGCAGACACTTGTGGGTCATTGCTGCATTGTAGATGTTAAGTTGCCTGTGAAAACAACATCGCAATGATGCTTTTAACTCCTTATATTCTATAGGTTGTAATCATTTCTTATATATTTTAGATATTCCCTCTCCTTAGTACTGTTTTGCAGTATAGTTTTATCTTTATTATTTTTGAGCTTCAAATTGATCGAATTGAGCCCTGAACACTTTGTTAATAGCCAAATGAGTTGACAACAGTACATGTGTCAGTAGGGAACTCGGCTATCTCTCTCTTTCCTTGTTAAGCCCACCTTAATTTTATGTACAGCACCTTTAAACTTTCACTTGTTTATTCATTTTATTGCCAGAACCAAAACCAGAACATGGTAAATAAAAATCGAGTACTGTGGAAAGTCTAATTGATGAAATACGCAATATGATATCATTACAGTAAGTCTGGTTGAATGTAGGAGTTTTGGTCTTCTTTCAAAGGAATTTTAAAGTGTCTTCAGGTTTTCACCTGAAGACACTGCGAACAATAATTCAAAACACTGAAGTTTTTTTTACAGATCACTAAAGAGTGAAGTTGTGGACATTCTACATCCAGCTGGGATAATAAATTACATTTATGTGGCAGCTGAAGCTATAATGTTTCTTTTTTATAGAACTGACACATTTTCACCTTCCAGGACCCATAAACACTCACTGCATGAAAGGCACAAGCCAACATTGATCATTTGATACAAAGGCAGGTGATCACGGAATCAGACCACAACCCTTTAAAACGTCAACAAGTCGTGAATAGTCTCTGACCTCCACTTACTTACTTTGAGTTCAAACTACAAATGTCACATGTTATAAACACACACGGTTTTTTATATTCCTTTGTTCACACATGTGTCATGTATAAGTCACCTTCCACACAGAGTGTGTGTTCACTGGTGAGGTAGAACACTGGCAGGTGTCCCCCTGGAGATGTGACATGTCGGGGGAGTTGAGTTGTCTTGGATGCGGTCTGACTTCAGTCAGCTGGAGGCAGAGAGGACACGACCAACACCCTGAGAAACATCTCACCCTCAACCTCCACACCAGGTAAGTGAGACCGTTTTTATCAATGCTCTCAGTATTTCAAGACTTTGCTGAATGGCGGTGTTTGTGTGCGAGACGGTTAGTTAGATGTTTTCTTTAAGGGCCTGTTTTGGATAAGGACCAAGTAGGGTGTGACACACACTGCATCAGGGAAGGAGTTTAAATAAATGACAGCATTGTTATTAGCTAGTTGCACTGTTCCTTTATCCCTTTTACTCATAGTGAACTCTTAGAAAGTGCATTTATATTCTAAATAAGTCATTTTTAGAACAGAGTAGGGATGTTGCCATACATTTTGCTTTTGTGATCACTGCACTTCATTATGTAGAAATGCTGAGCCCCGTTGTTACCATTTAGGTGCAGTCACCCAACTGATGTACTCACTGTTGAAGTTCTTTTATTTTTTATTTTGCGTGAAATTAAGTAATCAAAACATACAGTATGTTACAAACAATATATATTTAAAGATGAAATTATTAATAATATTATTGTAGAAGTTTTCAGTGGAATGTGAAGGAAATGGTAGGATGATGATGCATTAAAGTATTTTTTTGTACACACACACACGCATGCATATACACATGTAAACTATTACTCACATAGGCCCACAAACAGGAAATGCAAACAATTGGACTTCCTCACTCAGGGTCCTCTGCTGACAACTAGTGGGCGAAATCTACAGTGTGAGCAAACCTCTGGCCCTCTCTCCTGGAGAGCGGGACGTGAACCCACCACTTTATTGGGTTTGAATCCCATCACCTTCTGTCTGCGGCTGATGGAAGATGATGTCTGCAGTACACTCACTCTGACACAATCTCCTCTGGAACTAAATGTCAATTTCACTTTGACACACTGTGAATATAAAATTATGCTCCAATGTTTTAAGAATACAATTGTTATGAATGTATCACTATTATATCAGTATCTTGTATTTGCACTGCAGCTGTTCCCTCATGGCAGGCCTGGCAACTCTGTGCCTGCTGCTGGTGTTTCCACTGTGCAGCCCTCAGAGCACCCTGCAGTCTGAGCAGGACACCCACGCCCACCAGGCCCCGGTGGCTCCGCCCCCTCCGACACACCTACAGGACCTGCTCAGGAAAGAGGAGGCCCCTCACCTAAACACAAAGCGCACGCGTAAGTGTTCCCCCAACTGTGAGGTAAGATCATGTCTCTCCCCGCTGGTCATGGTGATGTGCTCTTCCACAGACGGCCACGTGGACAAAGATAATGCCAAAGTGGCCCTGTTTATCGCCGCAGCTGTGGGGACGGTGACCCTGATAGCGGCCGTGTACTGCATCTACAACAGGTTCTACACCAAGCAGCAGTATCTGCACACCCAGCTTAATGACGACACGGGTACAATTCATCTTTACGATGCTTCCGTGCGGATGTAGATACTGTTTCTGTGACTCCAGATTGAGCCCTATTTGTTGACTTCATGAGCAAATAACTTTGAAACTCTCTCTCTCTCTTTCTCCCTCCTCTGGTCCTCAGATTTAACGGCAGACCCCTTGGACCCGCCCCCTGTATTCTTCCACTCCTCTGTGAACTCCAGTGCGGTAGACGTTGCTAAAGCAGGTTACGGCTCGCTCTCCGACACCCCGTCCATCATCTCCGTCCCGCCCAGTCTGTCCCCTCCCCCCACTGCCATGCCCTTCCCTCCCCTCTTCCTTTCCTCCCAGTCCCTGAGAACCATCTCGGCCAAGGACCTGGAGAAGAGCTGCATCTGAGGTTCGACAATCATTTATCACTTGATGCACAAAGTAACGTTAATGAGTAGGTTTCAACTTTCAATCTGCATGTTGTTCATCACTATCTTTACATATCAGCTTGCAACATAGTGTCAATTATTATTATTGATATTATAATTTACATGATTTCAAAGCCCTTTACAAAATACAAAGCGGAGTAGGGATTTCAATACCTAGACTGCAGCCTGCCACCAGATGGCGATCATTGCAGTTTCTCTTCACTTGCATAGAGCGGTCGTGTCGTCCATCTTTATGCTCAGGCATAAAGTGACTTGCAGGAAAATATCAATAACATGTATAAACATCACATTCACTATATCTGACATTTACTGTTGTCTGTGACCTCACGACCTTTAACCTTAGACCTCTCAACACATGATACCACACACACACACACACACACACAAACACACATTAGCTCCCATGTCTTTTATGTTTACACTGATTATCAGTTGTAATAAACTTTCCTGCACCTTATTCATCCTTTCATTTCATGTCACAATAAGGTGGCACAGAACAAATAAATGAAAGATATAGTCATTTCTGCTGTTAATTTTTTTCTTATTGTTTTTACCTTTGAGCTTCAATGTAAAAAGGATCTTTGACCAAAACAGGCATCAAAATAAAAAGAAAATCTTCAGGACACACATCTGAAACCCAGTCTTTTGTTTCCGGGCTATAAATAACTTTGCTTGGGACTTTCAGAGAGTGAGTGAGATCATCACTGATCTGTGTTTGAGCTTTAGGTCTATGTTGTTAAAAATAACGTTGGGAGTCGTTTTATTCTCCCAGTTTTAGAAAGCTAATATTCTACTGTGTATAGGCTTTCAATATACTGTAGAACTCTGGCTTCCCTTGTCCATGTACTGATTAAAAAAGGTATATTAAGCAAATTTTTGTTTAAAGTCACATTAAAATCTCCTCTTGACAAAGTTCCACCCGCTCCCTCGCTGCTGTGATGGCTTAGCTCTGGTGAAGGGGTCAGAGGCAGCTGCATCTTGGATGGATGGATGGGTGGATGGATGGATGATGGATTGATGGGTGGATGAGTGGATAGTTGGATGGATGGATAGATGGATGGACAGATGGGTGCACGGATGGATGGATGGAAGAGTCTAAGTCCTGAACACAACATGTATACCTCACATATTTAATTGAGAATTATATCATACCACACTATTCTATTAATTAACATTACATTAAAGTGTCATACATCATTATTCTCTGCATACTGTGATAATGTAATGGCCTTTATTAGTTATTAATTACACACTGATGGAAGTGCAGTGGCCTGGTTGGTGTGTCCTGGCAGCACTACAGGAAACAACAAAACAAGATGATAAGATTTTATCCTATATTTGAAAGATAAATATATGTATTTAGCCGATAATAACAATTCAATTCAAATAATTCAATGATTCAACAAAAAAATATATATTTACTTTTCTGCTTTAAATTTTTTTTTTAAGCGTCAGTGGTAATAGGAGTGTAAATAATCTGCATCCCAGCCCGGACCCCCCTCCCTCCCAGTGTCACTTGGGAAGTGTGTTTGTATGCTGTGATCGGACAGTCTTGACTCTCTCCATTCACGGCTTTTGCACGCGTTCTAAGAATAGCCTCCGCTTGAAACACCGGGCTGCCTGGAAGGAAGTGGCATGCCACAGTAGCTTCCACTCACTCCACACACACACACCCACACACACACACACACTCTGAGAGATTAGCGCGCGGCCAGAGGTAATCTGGTTTCAGCACCAAGGCCAGAGACAGAGACACCGCCCCGGGTCCACCCATGAGTCCCGTCCCAAGTTGTCTGCTGCTCCCCTTGAAGCTCTCCGCATTCCGGGGAGAGTGAGGAGAACTTCTCCCGGGACACCTCCGCCCCCCCCCCCCCCCCCCCCCCCCCCCCCCTAAATAATCTGCATCCCAGCCCCCCCCCCCCCCCCTCCTCACATGTACCGGACGGAGTTGCTGTGACCATGTGGAGGAGGCTGAGCCCGGGATCTGAGGCGGATCAGAGTCTCTGAGTGGATCCACAGGAACCGAAGCTGCTGATCGACCGGAATCCAAGTTTGTTTGTCTTTTATTTTTGAGTGTATGAGAGTCGGAGGGAGAAGAGAAGATCAGCAGAAACAGCAGCAGCAGGAGGGGGAGGAGGAGGAGGAGGAGGTGGTGCGCGCAGGCGGGAGCGCGCAAAGACTGCACCTTGGTCGGAACCTGGAGTCGTGAGGATGGAGATCCGGCCGGACAGGTTTAAGGCCGTGGCAGCCAAGACTCTGGGCAAGATTTACGGGTATGTACAGAATCACTCGCTGGAAAAGTTATGGGATGTTAGATTGATGCAAGTAGTCAAAAGATGATTTTGTGCATACTACTCCTTTAATTGATTCATATTCTATTCTATTCTGTTCTATGTATCTATATAGATTAAAAAAATACTGAATGTCAAAGTGAGAAAGGGGGTCTTTATGTCACCCAATTGTGATTATATGTAGTTTTCTGAAACTTGATTTTACCCGTACTGCACCTTTGATTCAATTCTATTGTTTTAATATTTATATTCAGTAAAACAGAATCCATGTCAAAGTAACAACTGAGACAGGTTATGGGTCTATATGTCGGGGAACAGGATTTTACACGTACTGGCCCTTTAATTCAACTCTATTGTTTTTATATTTATACAAAAATACATACTATGAAAATAGAATCCGTGTTAAAGTAACAACTCAGAAAATAAGGTTTTTTGGAAACAGGATGTTACACATACTGCACCTTTAAAGCAGAGAGAGTCCAGGGAGCTGAAGTGGTGTGACACTCTCTGATACGTGACGTCACACCTGCAGCCTCTGACCTGCAGATGTAAAATTATGAACCCCCCCCCCCCTCTCTCTCTGCATGGGGATGCGATCTATGGAGTGAGCTGGTGGTTATCGGGTCATGCCCTGACTTTTTCCACAGTCTGCGCCTCGCGTAGAGACAATTATCCTCCATTCAACAAATTAAGTTTAATTTCCTGGCCCAAACTGCTCGATCAGTGAAAGATGAAGCCTCGGATCGATGCTTAGATGCGGCTTGTCTCTGCAGAGCTGCCCCGTCACACCTCTGCTGCACGTGGAGGCTCGTCAGCACGGGACAATCAACTTTATTTATTTATTTATTTCAATATTTTTACATTTCTCCTCCCTGTTGTGCAGCTGCACCTGCCTCCACGAGCCACTGAGCTCAGGGCGACTCCCATTCAAACCTCAGTCAGTCAGGTGAAGGCCCCACACTGTTGTGTTAGATAACAGCAGAGCGAGCGCAGGGGGATCATCGTGCGCTTCTGCGCATGCGCAAACCCAGCACTTTGCCCCAAACTTGCACAGCTGTGGTCCAGTTCTTTACCTGGGCTTTTGTTTGGGGGGGATCCCTTGTATGAGGTGGTCAGGGGGTGTGGTTGGAGGAGGAGGAGGAGGATGAAGGTTGAAGGCCTCCTCTGCCGGGATTTGATGGAGCGTCTAAACACTTAAATCCTCTCCAGAAATAGCCACTCCTTGTCCAAGCTGTTGGCCCACGTAAATCCCCGCAGGCCGCACACCTTGGACACCCCCCTCTCTCTTCTCTCTCCCCCCCCCGCTCTCTCTCTCTCTCTCTCTCTCTCTCTCTCTCTCTCTCTCTCTCTCTCTCCCTCTCCCTCTCTCCCTCTCACCCTAAGTAGCCCGATAGATCGCCATCGTGCCACTCGCAACTCACAGCCAAGATTAGGCCATGGCAGAGAGCCTGTGCAGCTGCCCACGGGCTCTCATTTTAGCCCGTGAAGCGTGTTCACAGGTACAGTCCCTGGATACCTCGCTGCCATGCGTAACCCCCCCCCTCCACCTCCACCCCCTCCCCCTCCTCCCCTCACTTCCTCTGCTCCTCCTGCACGCAACTTTAACGACGGGACACACAGCAGTGTCAAGATGTCTGCGTCTTATTCACTGCCCATTCTGTTCTATTCTGTTCTGTTCTACTCTGTTCTATTATGAGACACATCATATCAATAACAATGGTGATAGAATGATCATCTAAGATAGTAGAGTGATGATATAGCTAAACACCAGAAACGTTCCATTCCATTCTATTCTATTCTGAGACATAATATCAAAAATGATAATAATAGACTGATAGTATAGATAAACACCAGAGACATTCTATTCTATTCTGTTCTATTCTATTCTACACTGATGAGACACATGATAACAACAACATCAATTCTAGAATGATAATATAAAATAACCAAACATGTGAACTCTGCAATAGAATGAAGACACAGATAAACCCCAGGAACATTCTATTCTATTCTATTCTGTTCTATTCTGTTCTGTTCTATTCTAATCTGTAGGTGGTATTATTTAGAATAATTGTCAGAAAAGAATATCGCTCAACTATTGTTTATATAAAGCGCATACTCTATTCTATTTGACTTGATTCTATTCACTGACATAAACATTATTCATTATCTAATATAATCAATTAAACAATGGAATAGAATAGTTTCTAATAATTATATTGTAACTTTCATAATAGAAAGTACACATAGAATGAAATAGAATAGAATACTAACTTAATGATCATGTGGTATTTTCCTGAAGCCAACAATGATACAAAAAGATACAATAGTATAGAGCTCAGGTTGATGGAATAGAAAGCAGGTGGATGACATCACTGATGACACCCATGTCACTTGTCACTGCGTGTCTCCTCTCTCTCTCTCTCTCTCTCTCTCTCTCTCTCTCTCTCTCTCTCTCCTTATCCTTCATTTGGATCAGCTTCTGCCTGATCCACGGTAACACACACTGAGTGCTTCTATACGTCTGACAAGAGAGATCAGTGTTAGACCCAAAATATGAAACTGCTTCTCCTAAATCAATTCTCTGTTTCCACATGTGAAAATGACACAAAGATTCTCACGGTTGATGTCATTTTATTCACAACAGACTGAATTCACTCGGTCTCGTTAACAACCTCACAAATCTCTGTTATCTGACTTTCCGATCCAACCGGCGATTCCAGCTGCTGCTCCACACTCCACAGATTAACGCAGATATTGAGAAATTAATGAGACCTTGGCATCACCGGCCTCCCCTGAACCTATTTATGAGGCAGACGGCTTCACAGGGGCTCCTGTCGGATTCCCAGTGCTCCCTCATGGTGTGAGCATGGGAGAAATGGGGAGGAGGTCAGGTAGCTTTCAAGGATTACGACGGATTTTCCTTTAGGTGTGGGTCAGTCATGAAAAGTCACTGCGGCCCCGCCTCATATGAGGTGAAACAAAGCAAGGAAATGGGGCTGTCACCGTGCCATGGGGATGGGCGGCCCCCGGGTGGACGTGGTCTGGACAGCAGGAAAAATAGTGGGTGTTGAGTGGGAGGAGATGCTGTGAATTGTGTGGGAGGCTGTGCGTGAGTGGGGTGAGTGGGTGATGAAAGGAAGGGTTAAAGATAAAGAGGAGAAAGGAGGGGGAATGGAGAGAGAGAGAGAGAGAGAGAGAGAGAGAGAGGCCCGCCCAGACCAAAATAGTCTGAGCGAGCCAGAGATATTAATAATTCAGGATGGAGAATCATTAATACTTGATCAGTGTTGAAGACTGTTGGATCCACTGCTTTACAGTAACTAATAGAGATGATATGTTTTATTATTGCAGTCAGGTCCACGGCGGGGCTGGAGTTTTCAGCCGAATGCTCATGGTTTAATTGTCTTTGGTGTCACTGGATATGTCAGGACCTTTAACGTCTCAGCAGGAAGGAGGTTTTATTAGAGCCTCATGTAGAGGTGGAGGAAAGAGATGTTTTTGAAGGAGAACGGCCGAGGCTGCTCTCTGGAACGCAACTGTCCTCGGGGACTCCGGATGGAACTGTATCGCTCCGGGTGGAGAGTTTATGTTGTAATGAAGAGGTTTGACGTGTGACAATAGAATTTCAAAGAAAATCTAATTTGTTGAGGGGGGGTTGATAAAGTCAGGCGGGCCCTTGGTGATGCAGATCATCAGCTAATGACATATCCTCCTCTTCTGGGCTCGGTGTGAGGTCACGCTGAAAAAAAATATTTTCACAATGAAAAAAAATTCATTGCAACAACTACTTAAATCAGAGGCTGGGGGGGTGTAATCCTTTACATCTCCATAGCAACCGAATATGAGTTCTCTGACGTTTACTTCCCACTGTACAGTTACGTCCTTATCTGCACCCACTGCCACAGACCCATTAATTCCCATTCACTTCAGTAAGAGCAATCAGTATATGTAGCAAATATACATTATTCATGAAGTGAGTAGAATGATGGACAACACGTCTCCATTACCTCCTGTTAGACTGATATGAAAGGAAAATATTTGAAGGATATATCAGAGGTGCCATCAGCCATCTTTTTCCATATATGTCCCACTGTGTCCACTTGAAGTTGAAGCTTGGTTCTGAGGCACTTCATGTCTCATTGCCGGTTATAATAGATCCTGGTACAGAGGGTTCGTCTATCTAGAGCCAGTATTTTTCTGGAATGGGAGGAACCTTTGAAATGTGACTATTTAAGTTGCAAACTGTGACGCAGCCAGTCCAATACAGCCTCAGAAGGACATATATGTATATAGTCCCTGAATGGAGACATAATGTCAGCACAGTGAGGACGAGATAGTAGAATCATATAGCTGAGGCTTATGATCAATTACAGATCACCCTAAGGTGTCAATCATGAGATGTTCACATTGAATAATCAATCATGTGTTTTTTTTTTTAATTTTTACTTTGACCTTTTAATGACCTGGTCTGCAGTTGGTCAAAAGGGGGCGATGAAGATTTGGCTTCATCTCCATTTGAGCGGACAGTATCACATCTGGTCCTGACTGGTCAACACGGATATTTAACACATGAAACCAGCAAGTGTGTGTATGCGTGCACCTGTGTATGTGTATGTGTGTGTGTGTGTGTGTGTGTTTGTGTCACATCTTCCATGATGGATGTTCACAAGTGACATCGAATGCGTTGCCCCAGTGGCTCAGCCTGCGAAGACTCACAACACAACACCAGGCAGCTCTGCAGCTCACGATCTCCACTCAATTTCATCATATTCCACCCTGAACAACCTGCTGTCAAATCAAACGTTCTATAAAACACAACAGTGCTGCTCCCCCCGAAGCCTGGCTCAGGCTCTGCACCGCTGGGATGTTTCAGATGAAGACGGCTCGGACGGGCTCTTGATATGTTGAGCTCACCCAGTCTCGTGTGCCTGGAACAGTGTTGACATGTGATAATGACCTGAGTGAAGCTGCTGCAGGAGAAGCAGAAGGTCTCATGCAGACCTGCAGCTCTGTAGCAGAGAAGATGGCGCTGCGCACCTCATGTTTAATAGATCTGCTGCTGCACGTCTGGATACATATTTGATGCCTGTTAGACTTCAAGCTCAGCAGAGGTCATGGCTTCTCGGGGTTTCACAGTGAGACACATAAACCCACAGATTGGGGGGAGAGAGAGAGGGTGAATGCAGCAGGATGAGACATTTTTCTGTCAATACTGAAGATTTTTATTTACAGTGATCCTCACTATCATATCATATAGAGTTATATCATTATATACAAACTACCATAGTCAATAGCCATCTTAAAGGTACAGTGTGCACATTATTATTATGCTTAATGGTGAAGATGGATGGTGCTGCTGAATATATGAATTGAAAAGTCGTATTCTACTTCAGGGAGTTTTTCCCAGTTTGATTTGTGAAAGGGATGTTTCGCAAAGTTCTAACATTCGTACGCAGAAAGCAGAGGAGGAAGCTCATCCATCCTAACATGTAACCATCCATCCTAACATTCATCCATCCATTCACCCAGTCATCCCTTCATCCATCCATCCATCATCCAGTCAAACATTCATCCACCCATCCATCCATCCAGTCATCGATCCATCCATCTATCCATTCTTCCACTCACCCACTCACCCAGTCATCCAACTATCCACCAATCCATCCGTCCTTCCATCCACCCACTCACTCATCCGTCCATGGACCCAAACCCATGTCCCTGAGAGTCCCCAAAGTGGTGCATGGTGGCGCTGTAGTTAACATTTTGTTGAACAGACAGACAACTGTGAGGAGTTCACATGTTCTGTATGAATATAACATCACAAGTTCCATCTTCCTACCAAAGATGTGTAACTCTTAAAATCTAAGCTAAATACATGGTGTGAGTGTAAGTGTGGCTGTTTGTCTCCATGTGTTTCCCTGGTGATGGACAGTTCACTCACTCAGGGTGAACTCCGCCTCTTGTCAGCTGGGACAGATGGTTGAATTGATCAGCTCCCTTCATTCCCCTTTCTCCAAACGTCTCGTCACAGAGCTCTCGAGAAGAAGCAGGAAAATGGCGAGACCATCGAGCTGTCAGCGGAGGGCCGGCCGGAAATGGTGGAGGAGAAGGAGATGCCGATCGTGGACTGCACGTGCTTCGGTCTGCCCAGGCGCTACATCATCGCCATCCTCTCCGGTATCGGCTTCTGCATCTCCTTTGGGATCAGGTGTAACCTGGGCGTGGCCATCGTCAGCATGGTCAACAGCCACAAGATTTTCAGGGACAACAAGGAGGTCATAGTGGTGAGTGGGGACGTCTGATGAAAAGCTTTAAAGGTGCAGTGTGTGGGACTTAGTGGCACCGTGTGGCAAAGTTGACCATTGTAGTGCATTCTCTTTAAAGAATAGAGGAGAACATATGGCAGATTTCAGTTAATTAAAACTCAAAAAGGTATTTAGTTTGTCCATTCTGGGCTACTGTGAAAACATGGTGGACCAACATGGCCGCCTCCACAGACAACCTCCTTTGACATACTCATTCTAAGGTAATGAATGCGATGATTTGTGCATTCAGGTCATTATGTACCCATATAAATTTCAGTAATTATTATTCCAGTCTGCGATACAACTTAAAATAAATCTAACAATATTTTACAAACTGGACCTTTAAAGGTGCAGTGTGTAAGATTTGGTGACATCTAGAGATGAAGTTCCATGTTATATCCATCGCCTCACCCTCACCCTTCTGAACATGTGGTAGAACCTATGGTCGAGTTGTCAGTAAAACTCAATAGATGTTGAGTACATTCACTTTTACTACTGTAAAAACATGGCGGCCCCCGTAAAGAGGACCCTCCTCATGTAAATATACATTAATGGGCTCATTTAAGAAAAGAAAAGAAAACATATAAGTGATTATAAATTCATGACAATATCAGTATGTTTTGTAATATTTTTAGAATGAACAAAAATGACCGAAAACTACACGCTGCCTCTTTAAGTCCCAAATCTTTCCAGATGTGAGAAATGGAGCTGAGCCAATAAAAGAATCAGCTGATCAGTGTTCGGGTCTTGTCAGGATTTGAAGGAATTGTAAAGATGGGTCATTGTCCAATGGTCTGTGATGAGCTCCGTATCATCTGGGGAGCATGAATCGGTCACGGTGGTGCTTTAGTTCTCATTGGTCCATCCTCAGCTGTTTTCTCTCCTCTCCCGAATAGCAAGCTCAGTTCGATTGGGATCCGGAGACAGTGGGAATGATCCACGGCTCCTTCTTCTGGGGCTACATTGTCACTCAGATCCCAGGAGGCTTCATCTGCCAGAAGTTTGCAGCAAACAGGTGCGTCATCTCAATATTCCTCACGTGCGTGGTTATAATCGCACATTATCCTTCATGTAAATGTCTCTTTCTTTTCTTTATCCCCTTATGTGTCCAGAGTGTTCGGCTTCGCTATAGTCGCCACATCCTTCCTGAACATGCTCATCCCCACGGCCGCCCGCATGCACTTTGGTTGCGTCATCATCGTCAGGGTGTGTCAGGGACTGGTGGAGGTGCATCAAGTCTTTATCTATCACCTCCTCTCACACACAGGAAGTAAATAAATGCAAATGTTGACGTTTCATTCACCATGATATGATTTCTTCCCCGCTCCACAGGGGGTGTCATATCCTGCCTGTCATGGTATTTGGGCAAAATGGGCCCCACCTCTGGAGAGAAGTCGCTTGGCAACGACGGCCTTCTGTGGTGAGTCTTGTGTAAATGTTTCTCTTAAAGGTGCAGTGTGTCAGATTTTGGTCCTTTTTGTGTCTTTTAAAAAGTGTTACTAAACAATTTCATAGTGAAATGGTCATGGATTTATAATCACCTAAATGTATTATTTTTCCCTATTATGCATATTTTCATGAGGAGCGGGTCCTCTCTACAGGGGCCGCCATGTTTTTACAGTAGCCCAGAGTGGACATACTAAACATCTTTTGAGTTTTACTGACAACTGTAGTCTACCATAGGTTCTCCTGCATGTTTAGAAGGGTGAGGGTGAGATGATGGATACAACATGAACCTTCACTACTAGATGTCACCTAGTCTTTCACACTGCACCTTTAATCCTCATCTGGCTGATCATTGGATTTAATCCACAACGTTTCTGTCTTTCCCAGGTTCTTATGCTGGAGCTGTGATTGCCATGCCGTTAGCTGGGATCCTTGTCCAGTACTCAGGGTGGTCATCGGTCTTCTACGTCTACGGTTAGCGACCTTTGACCTTTGAGTCGACAATAAACACTCAACAACTTTTCACATGACACATTATCCTCCGAGTGAAGTTGAAGTCAGTTCCTCACATTTCATTCTCATATTTCCTTGTCCCTCCTCCGCTGCAGGAAGCTTCGGGGTCATGTGGTACTGTTTCTGGACCTTGGTGTCGTACGAGAGTCCGGCCGCTCATCCCACCATCACCGAGGAGGAGAGGACTTACATCGAGGAGAGCATCGGAGATTCGGCCCAGCAGTCGATATCGGTCCGTAGATCTCCTCTGACCAAGTGGGATCCCGAGAAGTTAGACAAGAAATTGGCGATGAGTTCAAAGATCGTGATGTGTTTTTGTGTGTGACAGAAATTCAACACACCCTGGAGGGCCTTTTTCACATCCATGCCGGTGTACGCCATCATCGTGGCGAATTTCTGCAGAAGCTGGACTTTCTACCTGCTCCTCATCAGCCAGCCCGCCTACTTTGAGGAGGTGTTTGGCTTCGAGATTAGCAAGGTAACAAAAGCTCATTCGCGTAAAAGTAGAATGACACTTTGGCGCACCTGTTCAAATTTAACCAAGCTGCACCAAAATGTCCACTCAAAATCACAAAAAAGTTGCAAATCACCAAACAACAAATCAAAAAAGTCCGAATGAATTCCTGGATCCGCCCTCTGATACAGATCTACATCAAAACATAATGGGCTCAGGGGTCAGAGTGGGCCGTCCTCTAGGTAGAAGGTCATTAGTTTGATTGTCATCCTCCCTATTCTGCATGTCAAGGTTTAATTGCATGATATTGAATCCTAAATTATAGTGCTGCACATAGACATGTGGTCGATGCACTGTCGGAACATTTGTTTGAATGACTGAAACTATAACCAAGTGGTCATCAGGACCATCAAATGACCTTTGACCCCAGTACATCATGCCCCAAAGTACTATAGAAATCCACTCAATAGTTTGAGTGAACAAACAAACCTCCCCTGATTCACATGTGACATTTAGATCACTAAAGTAACATATGACATATGTTTATCTGAAGGTGGATGTAGAGGCTGGGGATCTAACCCATGACCTCATGCATTCAAAGTGCGTGCTCCACCACTGAGCTAACTTATGTCACCGCTGTGTGCATCTTGGAGCTGAAATAGCAAATCTAATCAGTGTCCATGCTGGATTCGTGAGAATGCTCATGTGAGGAATCATGTGACTTTTTGGCCTAAACTCATGTGTTGAGTATCATCATTGCATCACCAGATCTAACAACAGCTGCCAGAGCACCACAGAATCACGTCCAGCTTTTCCTCTTCTCCTTCATCTGTTGACGTACAACTAGATAACTGGCACTTTAGAGCTTGATCTCACCCATAACACCCATAACTTCCATTCACTGTAGCTCTGCACGGCCTGTCAAATATGATGCTGCTGGGAATGATGCATGTGCAAAGGTGTCGGTCTGCACATGCATGTTAACATGAGCGTCAGATGCAACACACATTATGACACATTATGACACATTATGAGTGCGAACTGTCAATTGTCTTGTCAGATTTTAGTGTTTGGAAAGACCATTTTTTCCCTCTCACGTCCAGGTGGGAATAGTGTCTGCCCTTCCACATCTGGTGATGACCATCATCGTGCCCATTGGTGGACAGCTGGCAGATTACCTGCGCTCCAACCAAATCATGACCACCACCAACGTCAGGAAGATGATGAACTGTGGAGGTGAGAGAGAGAGAGAGAGAGAGAGAGAGAGAGAGAGAGAGAGAGAAACTGAGGGTTCCATCATGGGAACCTGTGAAACAGGCCAGTGGCTCATTGACTGATCACGGTGTTAAAGCCGAGGTGTCTCTGATGTGAGAACATGCTTGTGGGATAAGACGAGCGATGACTCACTACAAAGCAGAAGCTCGGCTCCTGTCAGCTATTTCCGTCAGCAAGTGAAATGTAGAAGTGTGCGTCTCGCTTTGTTGGTTGCTGTGTCAGAGCCACGGCCTATTTCTGGACATGGCTCAGAGAACAGCGGACAGAACAGAGGCGGGGGGGATATTAGATAAAATATGTATTGATGCATGTAGGCGTCTTTGATCCTGGTCTTTGATGATCTCATCCTCTTCTTCTTCTTCTTCTTCTCGCTGTCAGGGTTTGGGATGGAGGCGACTCTGCTGCTGGTGGTGGGCTTCTCTCACACCAAAGGTGTTGCCATCACATTCCTGGTGCTGGCCGTGGGTTTCTCTGGCTTTGCCATCTCAGGTGAAAACACAACTCATGTCCATCTGCTCTCAAAGACACGACTTCAACATGTTTACCTCAATACATTCTTGGATAAACAACAGTAACCAAGGACTGGGTCAAACCCAAGGTCAAACTTATGCAGTTAGTTAAAGCAAATTCAGGTTAATTAAAATAATTTAAAAAAAGCTTTGTCAGTATAATCTTTACTGCAAATTAACCAGGTAGGATGAAATCAATAACAACAATATACTACTACTAATAATAATTATATTAATAATGATAATTATGATGATGATGATGATGACGATGATGATAATAATAATAATAATAATAATCTAAAAGGACCTTAAAGTGTATCATTATCATGCATATCACTGATGCTGTGCTGTATAATTCTCTCCAGGTTTCAATGTGAACCACCTGGACATTGCACCACGTTATGCCAGTATCCTCATGGGTATCTCCAACGGTGTGGGCACTCTGTCTGGTATGGTGTGTCCACTCATTGTCGGCGCCATGACGAAGCACAAGGTGGGAACTGACTCTAATGAAGTATATATAGAGAGAGAGAGGCCAGTGTGTGTTTGAATGGACAGTAATCAACCATAGTTATCATCAGAAAGTGAAGCATGTATTATTTTTGTCTTCCTCACCAACACACCGTAAAATCAATTTTCTCACTGTTTCATTGTCTTATTTCAATTGAAGAGAATTCTATAACTAGAACAACGCGTTTTCACATTTGCTACAATCTGTTCTCCTCCACTTAGACTCGAGAGGAATGGCAGGGTGTGTTTCTCATCGCCTCACTAGTACATTATGGAGGAGTGATATTCTATGGTGGGTATTTCCCCCTGTAACTGTTCCACTCACGCCTCTTCAGATCATTCATGTTTCATGAATATCTTTTTATTTGTTTTTTAACCTAATTTTAAACCCGTCTCTGCTGCAGGGATCTTTGCATCGGGAGAGAAGCAGGCCTGGGCCGAGCCGGAGCAACTGAGCGACGAGAAATGTGGCATCCTGGACGAGGACGAGCTGGCCAATGAGACGGAGGAGCTCTACCGTACGAGCGGCAGGGCCGGCTACGGCGCAATGAACCAGGGAGCGGACCCTAATGGAGGCGGAGGAGGAGGAGGAGGGGGCGGAGGCGGAGGAGGCTGGGTGTCAGACTGGGACAAAACCGAGGAGTACGTGCAACCAGCCGGAACCATTAACTACCTTATGGAGGGGAAGGGAGAGAGAGAGAGTGACGTGAAAGGGGGCGGAGCCTCTGCACAGAGCCTTTAGTGAGGCGGAAAACAGTGCATCAGCCACGTGGCGTCCCACCGGAAGAACTTTGAAGGGGTGGATTTAAAAAAACTAAAAAAACAAAAACAAAAAGGCAGGACGGACGATTCTCAGCAGCTCCGACTCCACTAGTACAACGGAAGTGAGTCGACAGAGACTGCACAGTGGAGGTGAAGACATGAATAGTGTGTGTACAAAGTGTGTTTGTGTGTGATTGTGTACCTGTGCGACAGATCAGAGTGTTGTAGGACCTGTCGGCCTCCCTCCATCACCACCCAGAGTGGGGGCTGTGTCGTAGGCCCGGTGTGGCTTTCCTCGATGTGTGTAACCCATTGTAGATCGATTGTAGACATTTACGTACGAACCAACAGGACATGAAGTCCAATAGCAAAACGCTGATTCGAGTCATTCCAGAAAACCTGTGAACCATCTCCGTTGACGGATGAAAACAAAGAGAAACAAGTAGATTTTCTACGTTCTTATATTCAATATTGTCTGTACTGTACCTCCACTGAAGTAAAAGTTATGTCTCTGATGTGCACACGTTGAAGAAAAAGCATTTGCCTCGTGCCAATACCACAACAACATGTTTGCTCTGTAGGATTGGTTTAATTGAACACCTGCAAAAGTCACTGTTTTCAGTCTATAGCCCAATACTGAAGATTTCTAGATGCTGCAGCTCAGACTCCTAGTGCACAGGCCTCATTCTACAGGATCAACAGGGAAAGGTGTTATCCAGGGTTAAAACAGTCCCGTGTACAAGTTAACACCCCAGGCTTCGTCCATACTACTATGTTTACATTTGAAAAGGCAGCAACTCTGCCCCAGGCCCCATTTCAGATTGAAAGCTCTGTTTGACTGTGGTCAGGCAGAAATGGAAGTTCAGAAACTGTGACTTTCTGATTGGATGTTTTTGGTCCTGACACCAGAGTCTGACAGCTGACCAATCAGAAGAGACTAGGCCAGCGGGCCAATCAGAACAGTCTGGGGTTTTCAGTGATGGAGGGGCAGGGAAAGAGAAAGAGAGAAAGAGAGGGTACAAGCAGGAGCTGGAGCAGTGGACAGTATGAGGAAGCTATTTCTGAACACCTGAATCTGTCCACCTGTTCCAGTAGTGAAGCTACTCAAAGTGTGTCACCCCAAAATAAATGTAGTCTCCTTTAATAATAATATGATATAATATGATCCAAGTGCTGACCTGCATGTGAGATGAGTTGTGCTCATTACAGAGAAACTGTGAAAATGCCATTTTCAAACAAAAACATAGTCATATGGATGTAACATTCTTTAAGATCATCTCATATACCCTGCAGTCATATTATCATACTATTGTGTAAAGGCTGTTTCCTGCTTTCATAATTCACATATTATCTTTTTGGTCAGACGCTGCTGTCACTGTAATAATAACCTATGGAAAGTAACACACCACTGAAAAGGAAGTGTCCGTCAACTTATAAGGGTGTAAACTTTGCTTTAGTGCAGCAAATGAAATCATCTGAGTCCCATTAAACATAACATGACTGTACTCCTTTATTCTTTAGCCGATGATGTCATGTATGTAGCTGTAGGTCCCTGTGTTAGGTGGTCAGCTGAAGTTCAATGATATGATATTACATTTATTTTAGGGTTTTTACTGTTTTTCCTTTTTTGTTATTTCCCTTTTTGTTGTCATATTTTGTTCTGGACTGTAAACTAAAACTGTAAATGTCAACAACAAAAAAATCGACTTTGTACATGTGGAGAATTGTATAATAAAACCTAGAGGTTACAACTCCTGTACAGAAAACATAGATGTTCTGAGATTGAATTCATATTCATACAAACAGGTGGCCCTTGGGGCCTAATCAGGGCCACTTCTGGCTCAGTTACGGCACTGGCCAGCACAGCATGGCACAGTGATGGCAAATATTCTGTATGATTTGCCATTTCAACCCTCTCCTGGCCCATTTTGATCCTGGCAACATCGATCTTTAAACCTCTGGATGAAGCGGTGTCACTTTACCCATGCTCTGCCCTGGTGGGCGTGTCCATCCCAAAAGATGAAGGGCATGAAAATGATCTGAATGGGACGAGGAGGTTCCACCATCGTCCCTCATCCAGTAAGAGGAAGCAGGTTGATGGCTCAGGGCTCCAGCGTCACTGCTCTGCTCTGGTGTCTGAAATCAATGGGATTATCCTGCATCCATCTGTCAGTGAGAGGAGAGGGAGAGAGAGATTCATCACTGAACATCCAGGAACACTACAGTAAAATGTTCCTCGCTGTTTGTTTGTGTTGGCATCAGGTTACGAGATGTGCACACACACACACACACAGGGGCACAAGCTCGTTCTCCTCTTGCCTCCTGCGTGGTTTAATCCCCTGGGACCTCTGAAATTAAGCTTTTCACATGGCGCTCTGCATCACTAACCAAACACAAACCAGCCCTTTATGGCTGCTCGGCCCCGGGTACCTCACTGGGAGCAGAGAGGCTGAGGCTGAGGAGTGGGAGACGGTGGAAGGGGAGGGGGGGGTG
>JAFBJT010089062.1:107407-129759 GCA_016785325.1 Chascanopsetta lugubris
AGAGGCGGGGGGGGAGGGGGGGTGGGGGGGGGGGGGGGGGGTAGGTTTAATATGATCGTCTCTGCTACTATCTGGCCCAGCAGCGGAGGCATCGGCGTACTCCACAGTCTGAATAATTTATGGGTCCAAGAAGCTGCAAAGTCTGCAGCTCAGCTGATAAATCCCCCACTGATGGTGTCAGACACACAACAGAAAAGCTACAGATCAACATGAATATGTGTGTGTGTGTGTGTGTGTGTGTGTGTGTGTGTGTACGTGAGAACGGGAGGGCGAGTGAACGTGTTTTTTATTATTATGTTGGGTGCAGTACTTTGTGTTCTGTGTGTGTGTATGCGTGTGTGTGTGTGTGTGTGTGTGTGTGTGTGTGTGTGTGTGTGTGTGTGTGTGTGTGTGTGTGTGTGTGTGTGTGTGTGTGTGTGTGAGAGAGATGAACACGTCAGAGTCCTGCTGATATGTTTCCATTTCCACGGTGCATCAACGTGGCCGAGGATCGTTTGTTTCTATTTCTACCCGTGTCGCACAACAACTCACAGAGTTAACACACAGACACACACACACACACACACACACACACACACACAAACGCGCGCAGGACTAACTAGGGACTAACACTAGGTTCAGGTCCACTTTTGAATATTTCGTCTGTCTTTGACTCAGCCTATAGACGTGCGCGTCAAACAGGTCACATATTGAACATGTTGACATCATTTTCACTGCATTGTGTTTTCTCTTTTTTTTTTTTTACTTCGACTGAAAGAGGGACAGCACACACACACAAACAGAAACACACAGATACATACACACACGCCCCACATACTTAAACACACACACATATAAACGGTACGTGCAGAGTACAGAGAAATACATGCATGCACACACACACACAACACACACACACACAACACTACTTACAGCTACATATTATTACACACACACGCTGTACAGAAACATACACACACACGCCCTAGATACTTAAACACATACTTACAGCACATGCTGTGTATAGATAAATACATGCAGGCACACACACACACACACAAAACTACTAACAACGACTTACAACTATGTACATATTATTACACGCACACACTGTACAGAAACATACACACATGCCCTAGAAACTTAAACACATACAGTGTGTACATAAATGCATGCACACACACACACACACAGTAAGCAGATGTAGCTGAATGTGTATAATGGCTGAGCATGGGGAGGTGATTGGTGGAGAAGCAGCTCTTCATGCCTCCTCATGTAGCACGTCCCAGTCCTCAGCATGATACCAGTTGTGGATATTGTGTCTTTTCCCACACACAATGTTCCAGGTACGACTACAAAACTGGACCCCTGCAGGTCACAGTATCGGGAGGATAATAGAAAAAAAAAATACAAAAAATACAAAACACATCACCCGGTGAGCCACATGGGCAGATTGGCTCTTTGGAGTTTACAGTAGTCTGACAATAGAACATGGGGCTTTTGAATGCGGGGGTCAGGCAGCTAATTCTCTCCTGTAAGTGGTTTATCTTCACAGAGAGGTCCCACTTAAGTGGGATGTGCTCGGCAGATGTGAAGACCCCCCGGGGTTCTGCTTTCTATGCCATTGTGAATTTTTCAGATCTGACTCCCCCACCCCACTCACCCCAGAAAAGTGACGTCCTTTTCTCTCGCATACAAAGTTTCTCAAATCGATTCCCTCAGAGATAAAGATCACATATTTAAAAAAAAAGACATCATGGAGTCACAGCAGCTGTTTTAGTTCTCTCCAAAAGCAGCAACGTACCTGACTGTTCTTGGTGCCTGTGCATACTATGACGACGCTGTTGCCCACGGAGACGGATGGGATGTTGTCGTTGACGTCCAGAACCTGGATGGTGATGGGGACATGACTCACCATTCGGGGGTTGTCTGCAAAATAACACAAATACAGATGTAAGCTGCTTCCAACCAAAAGCCACATTCAGTATTTTATCCTGTTAACGACGGCAATTATATACATATAATTCAGGTACTTCATTGTAGAAGGTCGACCCGAGTGCTGATTCTTTACTTTCACTGAGTCATCGAGTTCCAATCATCTCTATGGAACTTGTCTGGTACTCAAAGGCCAACCAATTACCATAATATACTCAAGAATAGAACCATTTATATCACTTAGTAACATAACGACCACAGATCCCGTCCAGACGTGGATGAGGTGATGCATAATTGCAGAAAAAGGTCTTAAAGTACGAAAAACACTGTAAAAGTGGGAAAAAATGTGGAAGAACAGATGGTAAAGAGTCTATGTTGGTGGGTCATTAATCACGAGGCTCAGTGGTTTCAGTGTTTTGAAATTTACGTATCTAACATTTGGGTCTGTGAACAACGTGGGCAAAATTAATCACAATTTGGAAGAGTTCTGTTTGGAACAAAGGGAAAATACAACAAAGTATTGAAGGGGAAGGGTGTTAGACTTTCTGCACAACTACTTCTACCTCCTCATTGTTTATCTGTATTCCTGCATCAGACTTCATAATATTCTTTGTGCATTTCACAGTGTAAAACTTGTTCCCCATGGTGTGACCCAAGTGGCAACATTCAGGGCTGACGGATGAGGCCAATACAGAAAAGGAAATACTTGCAGTTCACAGTGTGGCCACTAGAGACCGACCCCAAGAGCGGGTCAATTCCCATCGACTCCCATGTTAACTGGAGAGGTGAAGGAAACGTGTTTAAAGCCTGGTACAAACTACATGTATGGTCTCAATCCCTCTCATTTTCTCTTGTGACAACTGTACAGTTGTAAAATGTTTGCTTTTAATCGCAGTTTGAAATTGTGCAAAATTTAGGGGCGTGGCCTCTCGAGTAACCCCTGCGCTGACCTGTCATGCTCTGTGGATGCTGAACCCGGGCCCACCCCAGCTCTACCTGTGCTCCGCCTCTTTGCCCATTTTTGGGCGAACCAAGAAGTGGGAGGAGTTAGGGCATCGGTAAGGTGGCTACGAGTGAGCCGCCCACCATGAGCCTCACAAGCACATTCTGATCGGAGCCAAGACAGCATGTCATGGGTTTTGTTTACCTTCCCTAAAGAGCCATTCTAACTTTAAATCGAACGATATAAGAAAATTCCATTTACTTTGCATTCATCAAAAAAAAAAAAAAACCCACAGTAATTTTGGATGTTCCACAGCTTGTGTAAACAAAATCTGACGCAGACCCCCACTGAAACCCATTTCCCACCCGGACTTCCACCGCACCGGCATCAAGATATCATCTGTCGAATTTCTCTGCCATTTCCACCGTGATGTGGCAAATCTCATCTGGGAAAGGGGGCGGGGTCTGCTTCCTCCATTTGTTTGTTCAGTCATCTGTCACATTCAATTTCTCACACGCTGCTGATCAGAGTGAGACGACACATTGGGAAGTCATTCGTTTGACCACGACACGGCCACAACAAGTACTTTGGTTTTCATACGAGGGCATTTGATGGTTTCATTTTCTCTCCCTCTAACTGAAACACACAAAGTTGTTATTCCTTCATTATCTCTGGAGAGTGTGAACGTAACATATTTACTTAAAGATGAAATACTCAGGAATCGGAGGCGGGTAAACAAACCAGAGGTGCAAAAAGAAAAGAAAAGAAAGAAGTGTTATTGTGTTTTCTCAGTGGGTCAGTCCTACATTTGCTTCCCTGATCACCATGCCAGGCTGAATTAACCTGATTCGGTGGGCCCTGGGTATTATCATTATTACAGGCTGTGCTTCAAGATGGATGTCTTGAGTCCCAACACCCCACGATGTCCCGCATTCTCCTATTTTGCAATGTGCTAAAAAATGGTAGGGTTGATAAAGTAAAGTAAAAAAGTAAAAAGTTCGACTGTAGACATGATGCATAGTGACACCGAGAGGGTCACGTATTCAGGGATTTTGGAAAATAAACTTGAAACTGCAAAAAAAAAACAACCCTAAAAAACGGACATCTTGTTTCACACTCGGTCCATATCCGCGCATCTCTTCTTCCCCCGGCTGTGATCTCTCCTCGTCCAAATCCTCTCTCCACCTCTGTGCTTCACTCCTCTGGGTCCCTCTCAGCTCATCCCATTAGAGAGAGCTTATGGAGCGTTATCTGCCGAGCGGCTCTCCACTGCCAGAGAGGCACTTTCTGATCAGACCTGAGGTAATGGGCAAGGCCGGGGGTCAGATACCGCCTCTGGAAAACCAGCTCTCGCTTCTCTCTGCTTAATTCACAGGAGAGAGAGGGGGAACATTTTTTATTATTTTTTTTTTTAACAACACTCAACTAGAAAAAACAGTGAAGTCGACTTTAATTCCCTTTACTTGTTCTTAACCCCGGCACGCCGCAGACATGGGACTGTTTTTAATGTGTATGACGCATCAGAGGAGAACCACGGGTGTTTAAACAAGATAGATACCATATATGTACGTATATACTGTATATGAATAAATAAACAGAGTTGTACACGTCCGACCTACATGATAGTCTCCAACTCCAGAATCACAGTTCGATGTGTAGGTGAGAGTTAATTCTGAATAATTTCCCTAAAGGCCCCCGGTAGGAGGGTAGTTTTCCTCATTTTGTTGTTTATCTAATTGCTCATTCAGGGATTTCACTTCCCCGGAACTGGGGCGGCCCCACAGAATGGGCCCTTATGGCTGAAGTGTGTTCATGGAGGCTAAATGAAGTTATGCACAAAAGTGTTCTCTTTTACCCCCAAAATCCAACATGAATAAATGTTGAAAAGACACATTTTATTTTGCCTCACTTATCTGTCCTGTTGTGACTAATTTCCACTATCATTGAATAAAAGCTAATCTCTGACAGGTGCTGGATCAAATCCCCACACTCGGATTCTGCAGAATCGGACAGAAGATCAGAACAATGCTCTGAAAGCTCCCGGCAAACATTTCTGATCCATCTGAGTACTTTGTCAAATCACAAAGCCAAACAAGACACAACAATACCGACACAAACACATTCATCACTCAGGTGATTGTGATCAGTATGAAAGTCAATCTGCACTCAGACTGGACCAATCAGAGGAGAGTGCGACAATATAGAGACAATACAGAGAGGCCATTAATAACATGGCATATTTAACAAATCCACAAAAATCCTCAAAACATCACATCACTATTATCAGTTTATAAAATTACGAGTGTAAGTCCCTGAGTTTTAAGATGCTGGCATTAACCATGCATGATGTGATCGCACTGACAACATGCGTGGCTCTATTTATTAACTATAGATGACAGAGTCACCGTGATCAAAGAGTTGACAGTGAAACATTTGACACCTCTCGTCTGCTGCAGTCGCCATCTTGGCTCCAAGGAAAATGAAAGCAAAACAAATGATACAAAAAATAGATACAGATATTGAGATGAATAGAATAAGTGTATAAATCTAGTACATAAATCTACACAGAGGAATGGGGGCGCCCTTATGAAACAGTTTGAAAATACAATAGTATATAACACTTTACAGTACAAAAATAAATATAGGAAAATAATGAGATAGGCATAGTATGCATTGTTGAAGGGGAACTGTAATTACACAAAATGTCCAGAAGGGGACTATAATCCACTATAATCACTATGACTTCAAATTTGTAAAAATGGCGGCAGATAGGAACTGGTAAAAAAGTCATTGAAGCTGACGAAGGGACAATAATGGTTACCATGGTAACGCACATACGAAGTTAGATCAAATTTCATTCTGGGTTTCGTAGCCACTACATATGCACCACACATCTTTAAAAGAATATTGGCACTGCTGCCACATTTAGGCACGACATCTCTGGTTCCCCCCTCGCTGCCGTCTGTCACACACACTGACATGCAACCTGCTGCTGTCACACACAGACGACCCTACAGTCACTGTCAATCACACACAAACACTGATCTGCCCCTCCGAGCTACTGTCCATCAAATACTCCCCTTCTTCCTTTCAATAATAAAACTATTAAAAATAAATCACTGTGATTCTTTCAAACTAATACAATCTTTGATTTCTAGTTCAGTGGCCAAAGAAGAATAAGGGTTAATCGCTTCCAGCATGTAAAGGAGGCGTGGCCGGGGCCTTGTTGCCGTCCTGAGACAGTGGAAAGTGCTTACATGACCGGCCAGACAACAGCCTGGTCTGAGGTCTTGGTTATTTTAAGGTCTGGTTAATATGATGATAATAATATCAGGAAATGATATGCACCTCAGAGGGTCCACCGCAAATACCCCACACATGTGCTGGACACATAGATCATACATAGAGCCACAATGGTGCCAGTGTCCTTGGACTTTGAAGGGAAAATGCCACCCGACACTTAAACTGGATTATTGCATGTTTTCGCCCATTACATCCCATAATTAAGAGATGAATTATGAAATGTGCAAAAAGGCTACCATAAATCATGCAAACTTTAATATAGCTGCAGATAAACCAGGTAGGATGAACACAGAGTTTGTATCCAGCAGACAGACAATAAGATTTTATATTGTCAGAATCTATGAAAATTATTTATCAGCAACTAACTGTGAACTTTACAATACAAGTACAGCTTAAGGTAGAACTGTCGTAGCTACATCATTAATATACTCTGTGTGTGTATTTTATGCATAAGCCCCTGAATTCCATGGTTTAATTTGTACCTGTGAGTCATATGAGACATTATTAATATTGAGATACTGAATAATATCAAACAGATCATTCTAGGTCTCGACTTTTCAATTTCTAACTCCTATTCCCATTAAAACAGATGTTAAATTTCTCATTAGTTCACGCGAGGACAGACACGACGAGAGCACCGTTTTAAATTCCCAAATTATACGCTGGGTGTCCTTTCAACACGGGAGGTTTGGACTTAAGATGAATCCCCGGAGACTCGGCATCACGGTGGCTGAGCCACCTGCCATCTCTGAATGTCCCCCGCTCACTCCATTCCTCACGCCATTGTGCAGTAAAGGGAAGGAGAAAGGGTAATTGGGAAGATGAGAGGGGAGGATCAAAGAGGGAGAAGTGACGAAGGATTCCTTGGATGCTTTCAGCGCAGACACATTCTCTGTGCCGTTACACTGAGGTCCTGTCAGACAGTGGATTCCACAGAATGACCAAAAATGTATTTATATGAAGCCATCTGAAAGTGCCCTTAATCAAGCCAAGCCATTCAACTTGGAATTAGAGATCACTGTGATGGAATAACAAAGCGAGCTGTGATCCGAACTCATTTCCACATTCCACTCGCACCACAATCTGAGTTCAGCACAGCCTCAGCAGAGTCAAAATCCAAAATCCGATGATAATAAAATCTAAATATACTCTCCATTATGGTCAGCAACAATTAGGATGGATTCAAATGCACCAAATTGTAAAAATGAGTTTTTCCAGTTTTATCTCATCTTTACTTCGGACAGTTTTCCTCATCATAACAATCAATAGAATTAAATATTTGCACAAAATCTGAACAGGAATGATTTGTTATTTAATACAATTATCATTAAATAATGATTTATGTTTTTTTTATGATGTGTTTTTTTTTGTGAGTTGGTGTGTTAAATCAACAAGTAAACCTTTGAAATCTGTTATCCAAAATTGGGGTGGTGTGTGCAAACGAAGGATTGGGGGGGGGTTCGGGGGGCACCAAACCAAATCTTGCCAACAGGGCCTCAAAATGTCTAGAGCCGGCTCTGGATGTGCTGTTTTGCTGAAATACCAGGGGGTGTAGAGCAGACATGTGGCGGCCGTGGATTTTTACTTCTTCTTCGTCCCTGTTTACCCCAGATTTTGCATTTATATTTTTGGGGAGTTGAACATCAGAGCAGAGTGTAGACGCATGAATTGGGCTTTAAGAGAGAATGAATCATTAAAGCGATGGAAATTGCTTAAGCTGGAAAAGGTCACTTAGCGAGATAAGACGACAGATCGCGCTGAAACACGAGTGTACCAGAAAAGTTCCTGTGTCACTGTAAGGGACGGGGGAAGAGGACGATTTGAGGGGGAAGAACAAAAGCTCTTGTTAATTATCGTGTCCTCGTTTTTCTTCCATGAGCGCTCTTCGGGCTTCAAGATGAATCTTGCAAATGCGATGTAAATGAGGAGTCATGACACGACGGCGCAGAGGAAACGCTGACGTGTTGTTGAATGTGCAAGACTGGCATTAACGAGAGTTGGGCTGGGTGTTATCTCACATGTGTATTTCTTTTACTATGGATTTCTTTGTTATAGTGCGAGTCAAGTGAAGTATTCAAAGCCAACGCACAGATGACAACACCACATGGAAACACCAGTCAAGTAACGCAGCATCTACTCTCGTCACTGAGGGCGATTCTATATCCATCTGACATTATCCTCGCCGCGCTCTAACATCATTCTGCAGAGTACCTTGTTGTCATATCATAAAAATGCCAGACTCGGCACAATCCCTCGCTCAGCGCCGCCACAGGAATCCTGGTTAATGCTTCGGTCACATCCCCGCAGGTCCGGGTTGTAATGCCGTCATGTCTGGCACCTCCCTGAAAACTCCGCAGCTACAATCGAAATGCGCTGACAACAAACGCTCCTTCTCAGGCTCCCTGTGACCTACACACACACACACACACGATATTTACAATTCTTTCTTCCTCACATTTAAACCTCTTCATGGTCTCGCTGCCCATATCCTTCAGATCTCCCCAGACAACCACCCCCCCCCACCACCACCCGCCGATCTTATTCTGCTTTCTCTGACCCAGATTTTAAACTTGCCAGCATGGCGCCGGAAACTTTCTCCAACCTCTCAAAATTGCGATTCAAACTTTTTACAGTGTGCACTGTATATTAAAGGGTAGAGGGATATATTTAGAAATCCACACTGAGGTGGGCATATCACTCAGGTGATATCATGACTTTGAATTTCATTCCCGCCAATACAGGGGCGGAGCTAGGAGGTGGCCGATGGTGGCCAATTCATTTCCAACGTTATTTAAAAAAAAAAAAAACAGCAAGGTGCCACTTTGAAAATTAGCGTTTTCACTTTATCGTCGTCATAGAGCAGCTACTAGCGCGTGAAAGTGAAAAATGCTAATTGCATTTTCATTGACACCGAACGACAACACACATTTAAGCCAGCGTTGATTCTATTTTGTCGGACACCTTAGTTGTCAACCCATGACTTTTGCTCCATTGTTTATTTAAAAATGTTCATGTTGTGCCTCAAAGCCTTCAAAGTGGATGAAAGGAATTTACAAGCCCATTTGAATGAAATGATTCTGTGTTTTGAAATCTCAGTTTAACCCTGATTTCGACTTTGTTGTCAGCGCTAAAAGCACTCCCACTGTTCCAGTCCTCTCCTCAGTGAGCGTGGCAGGCAGAAATAGAGCACCGCCATTGGTGGTGTGATTAAAGGCCAGAGCTGACATTATTCTGTCATTTCCCACAAAGAAAAGTTTAAATAATTAAATTCAAAACTCTTTTGGAGGAAAAGAAAAAACAAGTTAGGATGGCATCACAAAAGTCGCAAACAAACAAGTTGGCGCCCGCTGAGTGAGATGACTTTAAGGACGCCTGCAGTGAGCAGGGGCTGGCCGGCCTGATGGGGACATAACGCCGTGGAAGCTGGAGGGGGAAATAAATGGGTGTCCTGCTGCTGGATGGTTTTACAGAGAAAACAGACAGCGTGGTGTCGTGTGCCGGGGACTGTGAACTCACCCACTTCGGCAGCCATCACCGTGATGTTGTGCCACGCCCTCTCCTCCCGGTCCAGGACCCCCGTCGTCCGGATGATGCCACTGTTCACCCCGATGGTGAAATACAAGGGTTTGTCCTCCTCATTGTCAATGAAGTACCTGCGATACAGATGACAGACGCAGCAATGTCAAATGATTTATTTCAATTTATTCTATTGAGCGATGGAGTGATTGAAAGCTTGCAATTCCCAGAGTGGCCACTTGAGGCTGGCACAAAAAGCGAGTCAATCCCCAGAGACTCCCATGTTAAAATAGCTAACTTTAGATGTGAATTTTAACTTGCTTATTTTCATTCTATCCAGATTTTAAATTATGCATCATTAGGGGGCGTGACAGAACCGTGGGCCCAGCCCCCAGCTTTATCCTTGCTCCGCCTCTTTGCCCATTTTTGGTTGAGCCAGGAAGTAGGAGGAGTTAGTGAGCCACCCACCACGGGCCTCAGAAGCACTCTGCAGTCACAGATGCTACGTCCATCTTTAGATACAGTCCATGTCATTTCCAATAAGTGGCAAAAGGATTCTAAATTGTAGTCTTTGAGTCCTGAATTGAGGGGTTAATTTAAATAAAGGCAAACATATATAGAGGTTGTTTGTGACTAATCCGACGCACAGGCGCTGTTCCCCGAATGATCCTCCCTCCTTCCGGCACTTTATACTATACCACATGACCTCCTCTCTTGTTCCCACCATAATAACTACAGCCACTCGAAGCCGCCAGATCATAAAACAATAACTATAGGTCGTAATAAGCTGCTTGCTGTGAATGATGTTTACAGTGGTTGGCCATGCTGTACTTTATTGAGGGTAAAAGTCCTGCTGGTCAATTGCCTGTGTTCGTTGAAAGGCCTCGCAGCTCCTTTCATTTCATTTCATTTCTATATATTCCTTCAGAAATGAAATGCTTCAGGTTTTATGATAATTTTGAAGTGTTAAAGAAACTAAAGATTGAAACCATGAATTCCTCGCTCGTCTTGAAAAAAAAATGCAACCTTTTTTCCAGTGATTATAAAATGGATAATGCATTGCAATTTTCACCCTGGATTCTCTCTTAAGCGCTCACAGTGACATGTTTTGCTCCCTGCTCTCTTTAAATGGTGATTTTGGCTCAGCTGGTAAATACAGCGGTACTCAGAGACGTCTTCAACATGAAATGCAAGAATTAGAAATGTCAGAGCTAGAATAATGAAACCAGATATCTTGGAAAAACACCCCTCTTAACCCTGTTCTGTTGAAAAAAATGGTAAAGTTTTGACTTATTTTGGGAGTTTTTTTAATTTAGGCATATTTGATTATCAAGTGTAATTGACTGACATTTGAATTATTTTGTTAACATTAATATGACCCAGACCTTTGTGTGAGTGAGGGAAATTCAACTTTAACTTGAGATGTCTATAAATCTTGCACAATTTCTGTTCTTCTTGAATAATTCCTCTTGTATTATATCGGTGAACATAGAAACAGGAAAAAGAAAAAAAAATTGACAAGCTCCTGCATGGTCACATCTCCATAATAAATAAACCTTTTCCTAATAGAGCCTATACCACAAATGACAGTTTGCATGACTCAGCAATCTGTGTGCAAGCTGGTGCTGCATCCTCTGTCCCATATGCTGACTCCACAGTCTAAATTACATTTTTCATAGCTTTAAAAAAAAAAAAAAAAAATTTCACCTTCAACATGGTGAGGAAAGATAGTGGCCACAGCAAGGCAACTGAAACACGTCTTGGTTATACTTACAAAACCAATAAACGGTACGAGCCCATCCATCACCTTTATTTCCATAGCCTCACACTTATTGCTACACTGGAACCAAGGCACACTACCACTTCCTGTAATGGCACCAGGGCTCATAAATTGTGGACATTATTTTTGGAGGGAGAGCGGCCTGCAGCGCTGCAGCACGATGGCGCCGCCGTGGGATCTTTCAAACAAAGACTCTGTGATGTCAACAGAGCCGAGCAGCAGAGCCACACCTGGAATATAAGCGTGTTTTACAACCGTGGCTCGTGGCCAGGATGGATGCCACGTGCCAAAACACTGGGCAGCAAATCCGGATAACATCGGGCCCGGAGCGCATCAGTATCAGTTCAGCAGCCAAAAAAATAAACATTAGAACTACAGTTAGAATTTTTGGCTTGGACCCTGGCCACTGTTCACCTGCACCGAGCCCCTGTAACACATTGTTCATTTTATTTGCAGAGGGGAGCTTGGGGGCGTGGGGGCGTGGGGGGGGGGGGGGTGGGGGAGGTAAAAAGGGGGGGGGGGGGGGGGGGGGGGGGGGGGGGGGGGGGGGGTGAGAGAGATCAACACCGTGTCCCTGTTCCTGTGCCAGAGGAGACATGAGCAGCTAAGTGAGGGAAATGGAGTATTTACAGAGGCCCTGACTACACCAGTGAACCCGCTGTACTCGCTGTGACGCACAAAACCTCTGTCCTCGTCAGGGGCCCCTGAGCTTCCAACGCAGCGTGGACACGGACATGCGAATAGAACTTTTCTTTTTATACCTGACAGCGCTGTTGGTGCTGTCCGGGTCCGCGGCGGTCACCGTGCCGACCTGGGTGCCGGCAGGTGAGTTCTCATACACGTCCATGATGTAGTAATCCATGGAGAAGACGGGAGGCTCGTCCACGTCGCCCACGATGACCCGCAGCGAAGTGGAATCCTTAAACGGTCCCAGGTGGGAGAAGCGGGGGTCCGGGTGAGTGTTGGTGCCTTCGATGTTGAGTGTGTGCACTTTTCTCTTCTCGTAGTTCAGAGGCTGTGTGGGGAGCAGAAGACACAGGAGTCACACTGAGGAAACAGCTCGCAGGCCTGGACTGCGCCAGGTGGGAATCTGAGCCACCGGTGTTTCTCAGTGGAGACCGGCCCCAGTAAATGTTTGTTGTCGATAGAAGTGATGGATGTGTGGGTAAAATGACTTTATGCCTCCTTTCTTCAGATTTCTGCAGAACTTTCTCACTCCCACCAAAACACTGAGTTTCTGCCGCAAAGGCGGAGTGAATAAACCAGCACCTGCACCAGCAATATCATAAACAGCAAGTCATAAACACAATGAATAATTTTCACGACCCATGCACTTTCTTCCAGCATGTGACTGAAGTCTTTGGCCGAGTTGGCAAAGCACTGAGTCATGAATGATGTAGTCACTGGAGCTGTCCTCCCAATGCCGTCGCCTCCACTTTGTTGTGAGCAGTACTTTGGTAGGGAGTTGCTTTCCCGAGAGGGCTGATGGGAGAGGGTGGGATGTATCGCTAGCATTTTCTTTTTTTAATAAGTGTAGCATGCACTTGCTAACTTTTCCAGATAAGTGAACTCCCCCATCTTGAAAATAAAATAAGTGAATACAGACTATTTACCATTTACCTTTGAAATGGATCTGCTGGTGCCCAAACATGTCCAGATAGATTTAATGGATTCCAGCACCAGTTAGACCTTCTCATTTGGGCTTGGATTTATATATTTATTATTTCATTGCAAGAACAAAGATTTTAATCCCTCTAGCGCACAACGTTCATAGAGCAGGAGTCATGCAGATTTAGGTTTGGGCATTTCTTATTCTAACTGTTATTCTTGGTTCCGAAATGTCGTGACTTGTCTCCCAAAGGTCCAAGGGTGGAAAATCAAATATGTAGGGCGGAGGAGAAATGCACAGGGAAAAGAAAATGGAGCAAGAGTTTTGAGCAAACACATGAGACGGGGCTATTAGAGTCAAGTATTATTCATCCTCTGTTCAATAAAGACATAATCCCACAGAATGACATAAGGAAACATGATCCATCTTTTGATTGTGCTTTATTTAATATACTTAATTCAACAGTGCTTTCCTCAATGATTTTTCATTTGTTTATATGGTGACATGTCTGTTTTCCTATTGGAAATGAATGACAGTCCATGCAACAGTGATTAAAAACATTGCAGGAAGGAGACAGTACAAACAGCCACTGATGATTTTACACAGAACAAGTTGGACGTCCCCGGGTCACAAAATGGTGATGAGAGCCAAAGTTAAAGCAGTGGGGGGTATAGGAGAAAAACTATTATAGACTCCTCTCCTTCACTTTTTCTCTTTGTGTCCTCAAGTTTGAAAAGCTAAGGGTAAAAAAAAAATAAAAAAGTCACAGAAAATGAAAAGCACTATTTTTTTTTACCCAAAAAACCCCACAGGACAGATTTCCCTCTTGTCACAGTTCAAAGGACTGAAGCCTTTTTGAAAAGCACATGCCATGCACTCAGATTCCATTTCCTGCCCTGTCGGCACTTCATGTGAAAAGTAAAGCGTTGCAAGTGTGAGTGATCACTGTAATTTTCACAGCTCCTTTTGACACATGCACTTATCTGATGTTGGAAATCATCAGTTCTCTGTTCACCATCAGGTCAGGTCTTTGTCTCAGTTTGCTGGCCTTTGTGTTAGTTAGCAGGAATACTCAGAAATACTGCACAGGTTACCACAAAACATAGTAAAGGGACGCAGTACACGTCAATTATTAAAACATATCGTTTTGGCCTATATAAGTAAGTTTATTGATATTTTATTGATGTGTGAACATTTCAAATATGATGTTGTTATTGTTGTAGGACATAATTCTCTTCATGTAGCCAAGAATGGACTAATACCTTTTATGTTTGTAGGTTCTTGAACATAATATACAGCCTCATCATGCCACTTCACCACTAGATGTCACTAAATCGTGTGCAAATTACACATAAGTAAATGCAAGAATGATCACCACATCCACTGTCAGCACACACAAACTGAATATAACACACATTTGTGGGATCTGTTATCGTCAGGTGAAAAACTTGTCAGAGTGAATGTTTTTCGAACGGGGTCGTGTGGTTTGCTTTTTGATTGCTCGCCGCCACGTGTTTCCAGTGAGGAGCAGATGGTGATCAGGGCCACGTTACGAACATGTCTTGTGAAGTTGCCGCCTCTTGGCTCGAAAGTCAAAGGTATAGAAAGGAGTGAAAGTGCAACATTGAACACCTACTCCCAAAGCTACTGAATTCAAGAGTCTTGAACTGGAGAATGAGGCTGCAGCCTTCAGAGCGTGGGGACTGGAACCCATTGGGACCAATGTCTCTAATGGCTAATATGTCATCAGCAATAACCTCTTTTCCACCAACATTCCCAGGGAGCTTTATTTCCAGGAATTGATTTACCTGGGTAAAATAATTCATGGGAATCTATGTGGTTTACGTTTCCACCAAACTTTTTATTCAGTTCAGGCTGATGATGTATGGGGGGTTGGTAAAATAATATGCAATACACCTCCAGTCCAGGGGGTGGCAGTAAGAAGAAGCTGAAAGCTTTGATGATACAAGCACGATGACGCCATAATCGGCAAACAACAAGCCCGTAGCAATATTTAGGCGACACCATACTCCAAGATGGAGTGTTTTTTACCCGCGTAATTTCGGGGGAAACCCGGCTCAGGTTTTTCGAAATTCGGGGTAAATGAGAGAAGTTCCAGCAGTCGAAAAGGGGCGATAGTGTTTTAATGCTCAGTTTGCATGAACCTGCACCTCCGATATAAAACCACACCGAGCCTCCTTCCTCTGTGTTGCACTGCAGTGACATGTCGCCATGAGTGTAGCAGTTCTTCTACCAGACCCACAAGTCTGCTCTCTGTCATCTCTGTGGAGAATTCCACATGCCTGAGTTTTCGAAGGATGACGAATCAGAGCACTGGTCAAACTAGGTCACCAGCACATTTGTGAATGACATCAAAGCAGACGCCTGAGAGAGGGAACCGTCATCCACTGCCCCCCGTCCCCCACCCGGCCCCCCCACTCCCGATCCAGTGCCACCCACAGCTGCACTTAAAAGTGACCATGTCGTTATGCGGTGATGTTAGATTCTTACCTGCTTGATGGAGATGATTCCCTCTCTGCCTTCAGCGTCGGTGGTGATGGTGAAGATGGCGGCGGCGTCTGCGTTGGTGATGCTGTAGGTCATGTCCGCGTTCTGCCCCTTGTCCTCGTCGTTGGCTCTGATCCGGCCCACTGTCTTCCCCACTGGAGCCTGCTCTGGTACATACAGCTGGTAATTCTCTGCAATGGCAACACAACAATCCATAAGTATGATGGTTGTCATGAGGATGATGATGATGATGATGATCATTAGTATTATTATTAATATTGAGTAGTGATCATTATTATTATTATTATTATTATTAATAGGTGATGCTTATGATGATTAGTATTATTTATGGGTCATGCTGATGCTGATGATGCTGATTATTATTATTATCAATAAAAGGTGGTGATGATGATGATGATGAAGATTATCATTAGGATTATCATTAATAATGGGTGGTGGTGGTGATGATGATGATGATGATGATGATGGGGAGGATGATGTTCTACTATTATTACTTCTTAACAAGACTGAACTCAAAGTATCCTGGTAAACATCAAACATCCCTTGATGAAGCTCCAATTATCCGCGTCTTCATTACTCTGACATCACTGACTGAAATCTTCAAAAGACCTCAGACGAGATGATAACATCAACTTTTTCAAAAAACTTTGCAAACAACGTCCCTGCTCCATCTTCTGACTGTTGTGGCTGGAAAACATGTGACTCTTTCTCTCCTTTGTTTAATAATGTCCTATCCACCATATACACCCCACTGGGTAAACAACACCATTAGGTTTACAGGGAGAGAAATAGGTGCACACGTGTTTATTTGCATGTAAAGGAAAGAGAGTGATGTGCAATCACCAACCACAGGGTCAGTGGAGACACATTAAGGACACATTCTAATGCCAAGTGTGATGAGATGTACTTGAGGCTGTCCACTTGGGATTGGATCTTACGGGATGGATGGTCAGGGTCTGGGAACCGGTGTATTTCTAATGGGACTGAGGTGATTACGGCAAATAAGGGAACGATGCTCCTCTCGAGCAGATATGCAAATGCCATGCAGTATTTTAAAGAAATCCTATTGGTTGAAAAAAAAAGAAAGAAAAGAAACATCAGAGGGTCAGCCTGCATCTTTGTTTCTTAAATATTGGAGTATTTGTTGTTGACTGCTGCTCTGTGCTGCATGCTAAGTTTCCCAACCATTAAATCCCAGCAGGATACTGTGTGTTGATAACCCTGCACACACAGTGCAGTACAGAGGCACAGCTGCTTAACATGCAAACACCAAACCCTGTATATGTCTTTACACATTACCCTGTTGTGGACATGGTTGCATATGCGAGGAAACGTATATATATATATATATATATATATAAATAAAGGTGAGCTTAGGGAGCTTCCCTCGCACACGCTGCTCTAATTGTAAAACAGTGTTCACCCACTGTTTCACAATTAGAATAGGACTCAAGGAGTGTAGAGTTGTGCAAGTCATGTAATTTATGGTAAAACATGTGGTGAGCTGTGGGAAGGTTTTCACTATGTGTCATGTTTAGTTGTGTATCTCAGAGTTTTCGGTGGATTTGACCCATTAACACAAGGGAAGTATCCGTAGCTTTGCGCTATCCTCAAAAAAATAAAATGAATAAATGTCCGATTTTTCACATGCATGATGAAAAATGATGCTGAAACTTTTCAATTGATAGAAAATGAGACTTTAGTGAAATAAAACACAAACGTTTACTTGTTTGCGGGACTTAGACCAAAAACATATGGTGACATCTCATCACGAACAGTATCACAGTGGAAGAGGCAACCTGGGAAACTTACTCTGGGAAAACTTTGGGGGGTTGTCGTTGACATCGGTGAGGGTGATGTTGATCACTGTGGATCCAGACAGTCCTCCAACTGAGCCTGCCATGTCTTTGGCCTGGATCACCACAGGGTAGTGGTCCCTGTTCTCACGGTCCATGTTGGACAGCGCCGTGCGGATGATACCTGAGGTGGAGACAGAGAGAAACAAATGTTTGAGGTAGTGCAGAACACATTGTAGTTTCCTCAACTGCCCAACGCTCCAGCTCCTGTTTTCACTCTCTGCTCATGCCCCTCCCTCACAAGAAGGCCCAGAATGCTCTGATTGGCCAGCTGGCCTCGGTCCTGTGTGACCGGCGTCCTGCTGATGCACTGGTCAGCTGCTCCTTGTTGATGTATTTAATGTCCCATGTACTGACATACCGAACGATTCAGCGGCCTTGGAAAAAAAATGGTTATGTGACAAACAGCGCCCCCTCTGCTGCAGAGCTTGGTAAGCCACCAACTTGAAACACCCCCTGCGTACATAGAGCGCCCACACAAGCCAATAAAGGACAAGAAAACATGAATAATATTATTACACGACTGACTCAACTCTCAACAAATAGCAAAAACATTTAAAGTCCTTCATGCAGTCACAAAGAAATCACGACATGACTGAGGGTCTCGTAGTCCCGTCGCCCCATCAAGGGATGGGCTTCTGTGTTTTGTGCAGTCCTTCCGCCTGTCCCTGAGTCAAGAGCGCTTGTTTTCATGTTAACAATGTGAATAAGTGATGACCCGGGTGGGCTGTGTCCTTGGTTTTAGCCTGTGCTACCTCCCTCCCTGCAGCAGCTGGTATAGACCTTTACCAGGTGTGGCAGCTGTTTGCCTTTAACCCTCCTTGTCTATGAATAAGTCCTGTTAAGCTGCTCCTGATCCCTTTTAAACTGTGCGCCCACAAGATATCATAACACAACCTGCCAGTCCAGACTGATGGTGGTGGTGGTGGTGGTGGATGTGGGATGTGAGATATGATAAAAGGGAGTTTGGGACCATATGGGCAGCGAATCTAGTTTTCCCTGTTCTTCATTTTCATTCAAATGCAAACCACCAAAAATAACAATACAATACTGTTTATCAGTCAGTTAAAATCTCTCTTTATAAAAATTATACATTGAAAATCAGTTAAAATCCTCATGTATTTTTATGGTTGTGTTCATGATGAGGAAATACATGTCATGATTATAAATAATAAATTATGATATGAAGCCCTTCTTGCACATTTCAGCTAAAGCAATGACAGCATGAATCACATGCTGTGATGTGAATAATACAATGGTGATCTGACCACGGGGGGGTAGTTTATGTTTACATCTCATATTTCTCATGTAAAACAGTCACACAACAACATAAACACATGTGTCTTGATATTTATGGACATTATGGTTTATATTTTATGCATATAGTCGTGTTGTCTAGTTCTTCAGACACATTCTCTCGTGTCTAGAGAACATGAAAAGATCTCGGTGCCACTGAAAATATAATAGTTTGGAGACCGCATGTAGTCGCAATTGCTCTTTGCTTCCTCTGCGCTATTCATCATTTATACATACAACAGTCACAGTAATGGAGCCGAGATTATATAAAGACTCTAATCCTCCTCTGTAGCTCTGGAGATGTACTGAGCCTGATCTGGGATATTTAAGTTTAGTTAGCGCATCTATAAACAGTGACTGTTGTCAAAGTTGAACGTTGTTATTCCTTTTTTCTGTTCATGTTCGTTTCTTATTTTCAAAACAGAGCATGAGTAAAAGGCACCAGGCAGGGATTCAAATTATTACATTTATTCATCATATTTAATTTATGAATTATATTATCATATTCTTTTATTTTTTGTTCGAGGCAACCGTCTTTATGGTCTACACCAAGAGCTCTCTCTGGCTATGAAGACAGATTTTCAGGTCATTGGGTTTAAACCAGAGAGTTGACAGTCATCAGCCTAACAAGTGAGCCGATGATACGAGTCAAAGGAAACATATCAGTGTACAATGGAAATTGGATGAGACTAAACACAGAGCCCAGGGGAACACCGTACAACAAAGACAAACTCCCATCAAAGAGAAGCAGTCCCCACAAAGCCAGCTGGTGAAGAGGCTCTGTCCAAAAGTGCATGCAGCAATAAACAAGGATGGATTGTCCTGAGAGCTTTTATATGGAGAATCAATGGTGTGAGAAGATCCTTTGCCGAAGTCAACGCGCCAATTAAACATGCATTGTAAACACACTCCATTACAAGTTAAAGCCCGCTCTAAAATTCCACTAAGGTGATACAGCTTTGCAGTAAAAGTGCTTATGGTAATTTATTCCCCGTGACAAATTACACATCTTGAATTCGAGCGGGTGTTTTGTCATTTTGACGCAAGGATTTGAGAAACTAATTTTCGAAATTTTTAATCTGAGCGCGTGAGACTTAACAAAGAAAAATGCCCCATTACAGATTTTTGTCATGTTCATTTCTTTTAATATACGGCGGAACGAGAAATTGCTTTTGTTTGAATTCAGTGTGAACTGTGGGTCTGAGGCACAGTGGTGCAATGGAGTGATGTAGGATACATTTTAAAGAGCACAGTTTTAGAGTAGAAGTCAGAGAGGAGGGATTCATCTCGGTACAAACCTTTCCAGGTTTCACATTGTGCAGCTCCTGAACCTGTTAAAACGCTCCTGAGACGCGAAGAACTTCCAAAAGTAGCAGTCTGCTTTACCCAAGTAAAAACAAACAAAAATGTCTTCTTTTTTAGCTCGGGGGGGTGGGGGGTGTTCCTGATGTTAATAAAAAGGGTGGAGTCGAAGGTAATGAAATCATTACATTGAACATTTAAGTTTACGCTGCACATATTTCATTTGCACCAATATAAATGCAAATAAGTTCACCCAAATATTACAGACTAGACCTTTCATTCCCCTGTAGACGGCAATGCAGCTTTCACTGAGTGCGAGTTGAAGTCCTGTTTCGCCCCCTGATTCCTTACCTGCACTTTCCAATTACAACTGGGTCCAAATGAAATAAGCTCTGCCAACTGGCAGCACCCGAATCATGGATAGTGGCCTCTTCTTTTATTCTATATAATCACTATTAGAGCCACAATGAGCTGTTTCTGTTGCTGTGGATACTCAGAGAATTCTTTTGGTGGTGGTTCAATGGTTTCCTATTTTTCTGACCTTGAAGTTGATTCTATCCGTCTTTGTGGTACCGCGGTGGCAGAGTGCAGCACACAGGTGGGGATGGCAGGGGCACAGGCAGGTGGGTGGTTCAGTCAGCAGAGAGGGCACTCAGACATTTGTTGATATTTTGGAAAGCGAAGCTTAAAATAAATGTCTTCGAATCATGACCGCGATGCAATCTGCCGCTAATTTGATGATTTTGCCTCGAAGAACAAACAAAACACTTCAAGCCTGTGCAGAGCCTCAACAGAGTGATGCGGAATATGTTAATAAACCAACTGAATGAGGCGCTCCCCTGTCAGCAGAAGAAGCAGGTGCTTTTAAAATCTGCATATAAAAAAACAAAAACAAAACATTTAATGAGGTTTAATGAGAACATCTGCAAATCACTCTGCATTGATCTATGAAGGAATGCGAGTTATCAGCGTGCTATCTGTTTTGCGCAGCTGCTGTTTACTCTATGACACGCTTCCCACTTTCATGACATGGAGCCAGCGGCACAGATCATCAACCATGTTTGCCTTCATTATAGTACACTGTCAACTTTATGTTCATATTCATGTTATCAGAATTAATTAAATCATTGGCAGTAACCGCTGTGCGCATTCTTGTGCATGAGGTGCCGGATTCTCCGTGATGGGGAAACACAAAGGAGACGTCGACATGCTAAAATTGCAGCTTTAACTATGAGGGTCGACCGTCTGCATGGATGGAAAAAAGGTTTTGGGCATGATAGGTCCAAATAATGAATGAGAAATATTAAATGTCAGAGTCAAATGATGGCGTATGACGTATGTGAAGGTAATCAGAGGCTTTCTATATCCTTTCCAGGAACAACTACTCCTTAGTTTCAGTGACTTAGTTTGGTTTCAGAAGAACAGAGGGAGGAAGAGGCAGTGCACACGGGTGCTGGGTGAGATGCCCTTCGGCAAGCCTCTGGATGTTTGGCCGATCAGAACTAAAATGGGGTTTCAAAGAGGCCTCTAAAGGAAGCCTAAAGCTAATATTGTCTCTGCCGAGAGGCTGCGTAACAGGTGGTCTAAGATGAATAAGGTCTTATTTCGAACAATGAAGCACACAGAGCTGCTTTAGAATGAATGGGTGCAGTTGGAAATGAGCTTCAGAATAAATCTAAATCACATATACTTACATTTGGGCTTTAACAGAGAACTCACACACATTTTGGATGAAAATCGTAATTGATTTTACCCTCGAGCTGCAACCTCAAGGGCTGACGGATGAGCCCAATGTGGATGCGGAAAAACGTGCAGTTCACAGGATGGCCACTTGAGGCTGACTCAAAAAGTGAGTCAAAGCCCATAGACTCCCACGTGAAAATAAAACCTGATACAAACTACAGTTTGTGAATTCTCTTTTCCAACTTGCTTATTTAAAAAAAAAATTCTTCTCGGGTTCGACCATATGAAAGTGCAAAGTGTGAGATGCACTGAAAATGGATCATTGGCCAAATGTGCTGCCACTGTTTCAAATGGTTCACTGAGCAGCCATTAGTGAGAAAAGACTGACAATAGCTCTGTTTTCAGTCTTTATGTCAATCACAGTGGAGTGGATCCCAATCGAAAAGGAGGTAAACACATCACATTCTCTATTCTTACAAACCAGAGGAGGTGGTTATGCGAGGTGAATGAGCAATGAGAGTGCACTGTGCGCGCACGCGCGCGCACACACACACACACACACACACACACACACACACACACACACACACACACACACACACACACACACACACACACACA
>JAFBJT010089062.1:132775-147871 GCA_016785325.1 Chascanopsetta lugubris
GAGAGAGAGAGAAAGAGAGAGACAATGGGACAATGGGAGAGAGAGAAAGGGAGAGAGAGAATAAAAGGTGTCTGGACTGTGATGTGACTGTGAATGCGTGAGTGGAAAAAGGAAGTCTGAAAATCAACGGAAACAACTGGAGAGAGAGAGAGAGAGACAGAGAGAGAGACAGAGAGAGAGGGAGAGAGAGGAATTCACCCTCAGCGGGGAAGGAGGCAGAGATCAGCGGTCTTGAATCAGACTCCAGGCAAAGCAAGGATCAACACATTCGGTGTGGGTTAGTTTGCAACACATGTTATTTTGGTACGTTTATACATATATACATATATACATATATATATATATATATATATATATATATATATATATATATATTTTGCGTCCGCGCTGAAGGTGATTGGAACGGACGTGTCTTCCCAGACGGCCGTATAATCCAGGCTTCAGTACTTTTGACAGAATGACACAAAACTGGCCTCCACCAGCAGGGAAACCCAAAAAAAGAGCTTGATCCCGCCGCCCGCTCTGCTCCGAGACGAGAGCAGCCCGAATAATACCGGGATTGTATGCAAGCAAATGCATTTGATTGCAAATTCTCCTCAGTAAAGAGCACTTGACATTATGAATGCGGCTTTCTTATGCATGCCCCAGTCCCATTTTCCTACTGTAATCCGCTGCACGCAGACACGGAGTGAGGAGGAACAGATAAGGGGGAGGATATTTTCCTCTCCTCTTCAGAGACAGACACTGATCAGAGAGCAGGGGGAAGGAAAGAAGGAGGGAAGGAAGGAAGAAAGGAACGGCGCAAAAATAGGAAAAGTGGGGATGTTCTTGCAATAGAGATCAGGGTGGAGCGTCTGCGTGGGTATTTAGTATCAATCAGTTCGAGCAGGATTCCATTCAGCTTTCAACTTTGCTTCCATGATTCAATTATAAGTCCCTGGAAAGCGCTGAGGTCGGCAGTCCCGAGGGAAGTACTGTGGGAACGCAAGTACTTGTTTTCTAACGTGGCGTCCACACGGAGACACCGACTACGTTCGCCTTTTTTTCGGGGACTGAAAAAGTTGACGAGTCAGCATTATTATTATTATTATTTTTTTTTTTAAATGAGACCTCCGGCAAAACATGATTATAGTAAGATGAAAGGTAGCAGGAAGAGTGGGGCCACACTTGGCTGCGTGTTCAGCACTGGAGCAGCAGAATGGTTACAAATCTTTGTAAAGTAACTCCAGTGGAAAAAACAGAGACCCTGGTCACAGAGTGCAGAGTGTGCACAAGTAGGCGGGGTCCTGTTTGAGAGACGGGACCCCCGGCCAAATCATTTCATCTCGTCACAACACGTACGTTACTCTGTTGTCTATCGATGGCGATCAGGACGTGAAGAGCCTCCAGCTGCTGTCCAGGCTGTGTTGACTCCACAGATTCATGCTGTTCACTCCAGATTGTGAATCTCAACACAACCTGAAATCCTCATTCATCAGACCAGGATCCTGCCTCTCAACCTCTGTTTGAATGCCCCCCCCCGCCCCCCCACCATCTCTCTGAGAAAAACCTCCCGAGACTGTTTCCAGTGAAAACCCCAGGAGATCAGCCGTTTGCAACTTAAAACGCTTCTGAGTCACACTCTTTCCTCCACACCAAGATTTGCGCGACTCCCGCAACACAATCCTCGGCACAACAACGTATAATTTGACTTCACCTACGCGTCGCCTCTCCTGTCGCTCAGTCTCCTCCGCTTTTGATGTGGGGCGACACCACCACAGATGCCCACAGGGGAGACTCGGGAGGTGTTAACCATTACGCCGATCTGTATTTTCCTCCGTGTCAGGTTTTCCCCCACCCGGTGTCCACCATTGACATTCGCTGCCTCTGGCAACAAGTCCTCCAAGTGAGACAACATACTGGGTGTCATTTGTCCACGCCCACAGCGGTTTTCTCATGGCATGTACCCTGTCAGCAGGACAACACCATTCGTCTGTGCCTCCCTAAACTGTCGCACACGAGAGAATGCAAAGCAGGTAACAGCCATCGCCGGGCATCAAGCTCCCTGTGGCTGAACTGCCACCGTGACTGGCAGCGATTCAGGACTTCTGGGTTTACGCTGATGCGGCCGGACATTAATCAAAACAGCCCGGTCTCAGAGGCTCCCCTCATTCGAAGCACAGGTCCCCTCGTATACGGGTCGACCGGCAGCGTTTCCAATCACCTCGCGGTGCAGTTAGGTCACGGAACTATCGATACGCCCGGGCAGCATGGAGGCACCGCGGTGGTGGGCTCCGTCAGACTCAGCAGTTTGATCGTGCGCACGTCGCACCTGGGCCCATGCGGTCGTGTGATCTCCAGATGGAGCCTGCGTGCAGAGCGGAGCTGTAAAGACAGAGGGAGTCATGTGATTCTCCACATGGTCACACTGACATTAAAGGGGAGATGTACTGCTCTGTTTCCCGTTACTAACCTATATTGACCTATACAGCCAATAAAACTGCAGTAATCCGGGACAACATTTGGAGTGTTTACAGTGCCTGCAGGTCCTGTATCGAGTGAAGGGCTTTTTTACTGAAATCCATATTAAAAGGATAAATCTAAATCATGGATTTAGTGATAATCTGCTGTTTAGGTTGAATGCTGCGGCTGAACGTCCCGCACGCCCAGTTCTTCGTTTATGAACTTGGAGTTTGAAGGAAAGGGCTTATTCAAAGGGAACAAAAACAATTCTTACATCAAAGTGATTTTATACTTATAACCAACACCAGGGGAATTATTTTATATTAACTGCCGGCCTATGAAGTAGAACCCCCCCCCCCCTTCATAACTGACCTTTAATTCAAATAAAAACTGAGTGCCACTGTACTCAGTCTGATCAGGACGACCCCAAGTCTAAGGTGACAAAGCTCTGCACGGATTAGTAACTCATACTAAATGTAATCCATTACACCACTAATTAATGTAAACCTTATGCCCTATCCAGAGCTTAATTTGGCACATTAACGTGGCATATTTCCTAATGTGCCACGACTGAGGGTCGCCATGCATCTGACAGTGAGTCACATGGCAAGGGACCATCTGCAAATAGCAGCACCACAAAATATTAAGGAATGTCATACCCCCCCCCCCCCCCCCCCCCCCCCAAAAAAACCCAACAAACAAACAAGCAAACAAACAAACAAAAAAAACAAAAAAAAATTTATTCTACAAATTAAGCACTGGTCTCATCTAAAGTTGTTACTCTCCTCCACTGATGTCCACCATCGATTCTGCAGCTCTGACTCTTTGGATGTGAAATGCTGCACTAATTTCACCAGCTGGTCTTTGTCTGTTCGCCATGTGGTGATGAGCCAAACCAGGAAAAGAGCCATGAAACCGCAATTAAGCAGCAGAGTTGGAGATAATTGACTTTGGGTTGATCACTACAAGTGTCCAACTCGTTAACTTTAACATCCCCTGCAGCAGCTGACGTAAGACACTGCAACATTGGTGATTTTAACTAAGGTAAATGATGACTTTGCAAACACACACACACACACACACACACACACACACACCATCCCAACAGCTTTCACATGCAGGTTCTAAGAGCTGCTCGGCAGAGGCTCATGTCGCTGTGACCTGATTCAGTGTGGATTCATAAAACACAAATAAACAATTCTGTGAACTTTCTAGTCACAGCGTGTGGATTTATATATTTTTCTTCTGTGGTAGACATGTGCTTTCATTCCCTGAAATCAATCACTTTTATTAAGTATCAGCCTGACAAGAGAAAATAGACATATAATGACATGATCGAAGAGTCACTGATTAGAGTTACAATAAAAGTGTGTGTGTGTGTGTCCAATATCAAACCTTTGTTGTCAACCAAAATGATCAAGGAATCCATTAAAAACATATCACACAGAGACAGTGACATGATCCTCCATCACCATTAACACACACACACACACACACACAGACACACACAGGTTCCACAGTCACTGTCCTGCTGCCCTAAATACTCCTCACAGCACCGAATGTGGATTATTCCTCTGCTGAAACTAGTCCACGAGACATTTTCTATTTGCACGTTATTGTGTAATGTTTGTTATGACCCAGTGTCCACACGGACAGTGGGTCAGGAAAATGACTCACAATGAGTTGCACTTTTTAAAAAATGGAACAAAAGTTAACTCATGAGCACAGTTTTAACTTAAATAGTTACTAGCTGCCTCAGATCAGACCAGAGGATGACAGAGGAGCTTCACTCTTACCAGAAGGTCAGAGGTTCGATTCCCTCTTTTCCTACCCTGCATGCTGAAGAAAATAGTGTTGCAAATACATGCACAGGGTGAGTGTCAACTGTAAAGTACTTTGAGACCTTATAGGGCACTATGTAAATACAGACCATTTACTATCAAAATATGCATTTCCAAAACTGTTTACATTGCCATATAATAATAAATTCTATTATTGCTATACAATTATTAGTGTTTTTTATATATTCCAATGAAGCCTTTTGTCTACGTCATAGTGGAAGTTGACATGAATGGACAAACCAAACTGTGGCCATTGGAATAACAGACATCAGATGAGGTATAGAAAGTTGGCTTCACTACCTGACTTTACCACTAGATGCCACCAAATTAAACGCTGAAATGTTTCAATTCTCACAAATGATTTTGATTGCCGTCTGTCATGAAGTGACGGGTTCAGAACCTAACAGGCACCAAATGATGGATGAGTATGTGGTATCCAGTATGAAATCAACATAACTGCTGTTGTATATCTGTGTCATGGAGTTCATTTCCACACTCAGTCAACTCCAACACAAAGGGACTTAAAAAGAAAGAGACCCCCCCTCATACAGACACTGACTCACTCACGGCCCCTTTTGCCTTTTGTCGACCTGAATGTTTGGCTTTCATGTTGTGCTGCTCCTCCATTTGAGGATGTCCAAGGTCAGCCATCCTTTTCTCTCCTGATAAATTCACGTGCTCACACAAGCATGAAGGCGCAGCGCCTCCTCTCCAAGGCCACTGGAGAGGCGCACCGAGCGGAAATGACTCCATATTATCAGCATAACGCTGATAAGAGCCGCGGAGAATGGATGTTTGTTGTGTCTCTTGACAACGGTATTCATGGGTTGTTTTTTTGTTTTGTTCGCGCACATGCGAACGCCGAGGCTACGCACCTGCGAGCGGCCGCTATCGCCGCGTATTGCCTTATTAAATAAGCGCTGGGAGAATGAGAAATGACAAGGAAGCACAATGGAAGCAGAGATACTGTGGACAAAGAGGGAAGAGGGGCAAACAAAGGGACTGTACAAGAAGTATTAGAATGCTATTTCCTCTGAAAACGCATTATACCACGTATAGATCTAAAATATAAATGGGTCTACAGAGCTTGAAACTCATAAGAATACAGAAAATCAGGAGTCATATCAGGCTTAACTCAAGCAAACAATTTGAATGATCATTTAATTCATTTAATTATTTAATTTAACTTAATTCAATTAAATTAAGTAATCATTGAAAAGGGTCATCAAGGATTTTAAGTTAAGAAAAAAGAAAATAATGATGTTCATAAACCACTTATCTTACCACTGTTCCCCCGCTTATTCCTCCTCTCACAGGTTCCTGAATTTGTTTTAGTTTCCTCTCCCCTTCCCCTCTTCCTCGCCCCCTCTCTCCGCCCGACGTCAACTAAATTCCAGCGAGCAGGTTGTGCTGGGCTCCCACCTGCCCACTCCACTAACTCCATCCGTCAGCTGACGGAGAAGCCGCTGCAACATGTTGAACAAGCCTTTAGCGTTCGGCCGCCAGCCTCGGACACGAGTGTGTGGCCAAAGCCTCGGAATTCATTTCCCGTCTCTTTCTGTGAAAGCAAAAAGAAGTGGGGGAGTCATGTTGATGGAGTTGAAGACTGACTGAGTGAGTGGGTGGGTGGGTCCTGCAGGGGGAAGTGAAGCGTCCCATGGGCAGCCATAATAAAATAAAAAAACAACAACTTTATTATAAAAATCCACCCGTCCTCCCACAAAATGCTTCCGCTGGAGAGACATCGCGAACCATCTTTTATAATTAACTCAGCGCAGATTCTCTCTGTTTATACGAATTACAACCTAATGTCCATATGGTCGCTGTTTTCCACAAACACGAGTCAGACTGAGTTTTAGTCTCTAAAGTCAAACCAGCAGGACGCTGGCACCCTCACCATTCAATGGCATCGAGGGACTCATTTTATAGTTTTTGTATATGTCATAAAAGGAAATAAGATTACAGTTAGCGGCAGTAGTGCGCGCGATTATGTCCATAGACTCGTGGATGGACTGAGAGACAGATGGAGGATTTGGATGATGTACTATAAACATGGTTAACTGTGTTTTCTCACTCAGTCTCTGCAGGATCAGCAACTATTGAAAACACTGCTGTTGCTATAAAATAATATATGGGTTATTTGCGATGGGTGTAGCTCAGGGGTACGAATGCATGATGTTGTGGGTTGAATTCCCAGCCTCACATTTGTTGCATTTGAATAAAACGAGTAGAATTATATGAGTGAGATTTTTCTATCTTGAAATATCACTATTTATACAACCGTGTGCTGTCAACTGATCTAAGGAGAGTTGGAGGGATGACAAACACACAACCACACTCCTACATGCAGTGCGTGCTCATATTACAGTTGAAGTTTGTCGGCGTCTCTCCGAGGTGAATAAACACAGAGGAGCCGAGAGTAAAGGTTGGTGAGGGGAGTCAACATGTAGAAGTGAATATTACACAGGGCAGGAATTTAAATAAAACCTTGCACTTCCATGCTCTCTCGCTCTCTCTCTGAGCGCATGTGTGTGTGTGTGTGTGTGTCTTGAAAATTAATTATTTTCCACTCTCATTTCATCAGTTATAAGTGCCTATAAAAAATGTCTGTGTGTTAAGAGGGTGATGAATCCAGATCCAGATTTCACAAACTACGGCAAATAACAAAATCTAATTAAATGATTCAAAGTTTTGGAGATGCTCAAATTGTTGATGATGTAATAAAAAAAGTGCACACACACATATATATATTATATATGCAGTAGATATAGTGCATCTATATCTATTTTCATTGAGAACACCTTGATAGGAGGAAACTGGAATCAAACTGCCGAGTATGGAAACCAAAACAAGGTGCAACAGCGGTTGAGATGATCACACTGTAGAGGCCGGTTCTCGTTAATGAGAGCTACTCCACAGGCCGAGGTAACAGGCTGAGGTGGACAGAGCAGCCCAATAAGGCGAGGAGAGATCGATACACGGTGCATGAGAGCGCTCATCGAGATTGACAACACAGAAGGAGTTGGGCAATTACACGTTGTTGATGGGTGAATCGTCGATGTGGAGAGGCCATTAAAGGCAGGAGATAAGATGAATTCCCCCTCCCCCAGGTTGCAGATACTGCCTGTAGTGGCCCGGACCAAGAGGAGGTAACTACAATGTGCTGAGCACGAGTGGATCAGTGAGTGGGGGTGGTGCGAATATGGTTATAAAAAGAAGAATGAAAAGAATGTGATATTTCTGAAGTGGAAAAATGATCAATGGCCGGATATGGTGATATATGTAAGGTTTATGATAGGGATGTGGAGAGACATGGAAAAGTAACAGGACAGAGATCGTACAGAACCTCTGGCTTAGCTTCATTTCAATAAGCAGAGATCAATGGAGCATGAATAACGGTGCTATATTGAGGTTGGCATCAGAGGAGGATTCAACCCTGTTGATGTGTGCAGCTTCAACATGCGTAGGCCGCTGAAGATGGAAGATAGGAAGAGTCTTCCTGTCACAGTTCATTCACTTATTCATTCATTCGTTCTCGCGCTGCCCTGTCGACAATCTCTCTCTTCTTGACATTTCAGCCCCCGCCCCCCCTCTCCCCACCCATCTTCTGCCTGTCCCACCTCTTAGACTCCTAACTCCTGAATAAAAGCACTCAATCACTTAATCCAGGGGTGTCAAACATAAGGCCTGCAGGCCAAGAGTGGCCCTCAAGATGAGACGACATTGATTGATATATTTTTCAATAAAAGTAACTGCTATTTCCAATTTGTCTACTGGGGCTTGCACACAACACTGTCAATTAGTTGCCGTTGTTGTCATGTATTGGTAATTATGCTCCGATTTCACTGGTCCCGCACATTTCCTGTATGTGGCCTCTGAACTAAGATGAGCTTGACACCACTGGCTAAACTGATTAGTTGTTGCAACCCTATTAAACAGTGAAACACTTAAAACAATAAATAGCATTCTTGGAGTAGGTATTACAGTTCCTAAAGCAATCTGATGTTGCTCTTCCGAGCTCTCGTGTGCAAGATTCAAATGACATTATCAGCAGTTCTATTGGCTGGAAGTGAATGAAAAAAATTTGTATGAACTTTTATTTTGAATTATTGTAAGTTACCCTCGAATAAGGTCTTTCTAAATGCATCAGGAATCATTCCATCATTCGGAGGCCGCCATCTTGGACTACCATAAACACCATTTGATTTCTACTGATTGCTAAATTCTACCTATCTATCTTTGCAGGGACACAGAAATAGTAGTGAGCTAAAAATAAATCAACAGTCTGCCAGAAACAAACAAACCCTGGCGAGAGCTAATGGGACCACTTAGGGGCCAGAGCAATGGGTTTTGGCCCACAATAAGACTAAGGTCATCGCCAGCCAGAGGGATGGTGTTGGAGCCTAGTGTGTGAGTTAAGGGGAGAGAATTTAAACCCTGACATTTGCAAAGAAATGCTTAAAGCCAGAGGGCTGGGGTTTAAACGGTAGGGGAGGTGGTTGGGCCACCGACTTGAAGAAGCAGTGAATATTAATAGGTTGGATGAAACAACCATCGGCACTTTCTGGTTGGGTCTGGTCAAAGGCAAAAAGCTCGCTGCAACCCACTTATCTTGGATTAGTGGAATGAGCGCTGCTGTGGGTGGGGATCACATTTAAGCAGCACTTGACCAGGTTGATAATTAAATATGCGATGGTTTTCAGGTGTCAGAAAGAGGTGAGAGCGTGAGGCGGTTGCTTTTCAGAGCCTGCTGTTGTTCCGACGCAGGATTTGGACAGAGATTAGAGTCACTGCGAGCGATAATGGACGGAGCACGGCCCCTGGAACAGATAGCATCTCGTGAAGTGTGGAAAGGGTAATAGGCCATCCACTGTGCGAGACAGAGTTTAGCAATGCCTCACAAATTTAGGGAACTTCAGAAAACAGACGAGAGAGGAAGGAACCGGCGGGGATCGAGGCGTCTACTCGTGCTGAGCCGAACCCCAGCTGCCACCGCTGTGAATATATGAGGGCTTTAATTTTCTCACTGCTTTGCAGCAGCATATGAAGGCAAAAACAGAGAGACGAGGAAAAGGGATGAGCAGCGTGCTGACGGAGACAAAGTGTGAGGCAAACATCCTCCAGGCAAAGTCATATGAATTTAGGATGGAAGGAGCCAGATTCTCTCTCATGTGCCTTTTTGCAGAGTCGAGGAGATTAGCTATCGGAGTGAGGTTTGGGACGGGATTACGCTGGGAAATGAGGGAACAACAGTCGGAGCTGGGTTGACGGAAATGCCGTAGCATTCCTGTGACCTAGAATGTGCTTGGTAGAGATAATTAGAATGGTGGGAGATAGATAACTACATATATACAGTATGTCTGATGGGTGGGATTCAGTCAGTAAGGGGAGAAGGTTCTACAACAATTCTACAATTCTATTTTGTACATTGCTTTTATCCAAACCGACGAACATCTGAGGATGGATGGAGAGGCTGGGAATCAAGCCCATGACCTCGTCCACCTTCAAGACCTTTGAGTGGGGCGCTACTGATTATTCTATTTCCTACTCTACTTCCCATTCGATCAAATGTCTTTGTGGTGGTCTGAGTTGGACACATTCACGGAGGGGACAACTCCTGCACCAGCCAGGAGTCGTTGACCAATCACAAGGGACTGGCTCCAGCTGACCAATCAAAGGAGTCGTGACTTTTCTGTGAGGGAGGGGCAAGGGCTCAACAGAGCGTTTCAGGAGAAAAGCCTAAAACAGGATCTGTAGTGGTGGACACATCCGAGTCTGTCAACATGTTTTAAAGGGACAAACATTCAAATGCTAAAAATAGGTCTCTTCTCAACAAGATGAGGAATACGGATGACTGAGATGACAAAGTGCGCCCCTTCAAACCAGATACAAAACCCACAAAACCCATGGCCAACACTCTGTCCCCAAAGGATATGAGAGAGTTGGAGGGATGATCAATATCCTGACAGAACAGCGATACACCAGGATCATTTATCTCTGGATCCAGTCAGAGCGAGTTGGCCGTTGGAAGAGGCAAACTTGAGCAGACGGCGAGATGAAGAAGTGGCCCTGGGGAATTGCAAAGTTTAAATGACCGAGCAAGGACGAAAGCTGCCGTTTGTGATGTTTACTCTCCAGAGACCACGCGGATGTGTTGCCACTTCGCTAAAGGGAGAGGAGCTTTTCATCTCAACTCTGTTGAGAGTTTTTCCCGGGAACTCCATACCAGATTGTCTTTTCTATTTCCCAGGGGAATGCCCATATGTCCACATGGAGATTCAACCTATGGTGAAAAACTGGATACAGGTAATGTGCCACGCTTTGAAGCAAAATGACCTACAAACAGAAGTACAAATATGGACATGTGAATCTTTGTGCTACATGCAACAGTGAAAGAAGGAACCAGTTTTGCATGGCTTATGTTTGCAGTGGATCCCCTCTTAGGGGGCAGCCATGTTTTTTTATGTAGGCCAGGATGGACAAACTAAACACCCGAAGGCTAAGAATTGGTTCTACTACGTCCTTGAAAGGTTTTAGCTGCAAAGTGCACCATCACCACTGGGTGTCACTGGATGTTCCCGTCTTTAACTTTAATGCACAGAGTTTATGACTGGAGATGTGCACTCATTTGTCAGCTGCATGCATTCGGCAACCGTCTGAAGTCGGCTGTCGAGATAATAAAGTTTTGTGTTGACATTTCATTAATCCAGCAACCTGCCTTAATCTGCTGCCAGTCTGAACACCCTGCGCCATGCTAAACACTGTGTTAGCATTCTGCGGGAACACACACACCCACCCCCCACCCACACACACACCCACACACACACACTCATACAAAAAGACGGTTCAGAAAAGATGAAAGGCAGATAGGTAAGATAAGCAGTAAACTAATATCTCCGGTGTGGCTGACTACATCCAAACAGAAAGAGATTACTCACTATAGATTGAAAAGCCAGTGGCAACAGCCCGTTTCCACTAATGTGCCTGTGCATGCGAGGGAGGTTATCAGGCTCGTGTGCATGTGCTCTTGTGGCTGACCTTGCCGAGTGGGAGTCTCGGTGGGCCACCTAGACGAGGGCATTAACTGTGTCAGACTTAGCACCGGACTGCTACAGGATCCTCTCTCTAAATCGCACTTTCTTTCCCTCTTAAGTGGCTCCACTTCTTCAAAAACAGAGCAAATCACATAATCCCTCCAGGTGGGAAGCAATCCTCCGCTGGCAGGGAGACGGGACAGCAAACGAGAGTAATGGGAGGACGGCGAAGGAGCGGAATGGAGAAACGGCGAGTTGGAAAACGAGGTGGAGAAATGGAGGGCGGCAGCCGTTGTGATGCCGCCCATTCAGTCTGCAGTTTTATTATCTAACCTCCCACCATGAGAAATAGCACTTAATGCTGTTAATGACGCCCGTGAACCTTGCATTTCTTGGTGCAGTGTGTTGTCTGGGGCTCTCTCATTCCAGTGGATGACTCATAAAATATAAATGAGACTTTTCCAGCAGCGCTGTTGTGACAAATTGAGAAAAACATTCAAGGTATCTCAAACATCAATAAACCTGAATACAAAGATTTTATCGTTGTCATTAACTGATTTACACTCTGACACAGAATTCATTGACACCAACACTGATGCTGCTGACGATTTGTAACAGGAAAGGTTCTGAAAGCTGTTATCAACCAATGAATACCTCTTTTAAATCTTTGATCTCTTCTCTTACCATTTTACATTTCATAGAAATAGTCTGCAGGTACAAAAAGTACATTTCTAATATTCCTATATACATTTGAATACATATATACATGCTCCATAACTCACATTTTCCTTGAAACCACTTCCAAACGAAATAACGATGGATAATGAGACAGCTTCTGTAGTCTGCCCCCGGTGGTTGGTTATTGTATAAGTCCTAAAATCTGCTTCACGGTGTTGGTGGAAGGAAAGAGTCAGAAAGTAATTAGCGTGATATGAAATACATGGCTGACTGAAGATTAATTTATGGTGGAGCAGAATGGAGAAAGGCGAGAAAAAAACAAAAACGTGTCTGGCCAAAAATATCAAATACTTCATTTCCCCTTAAAAATAGTTTCCATCAATGTGAGTAGTTCTTATAACAATATGGTGTTAATTTGGATTGGCGTGATTTGATGATATAGATGGATTGGCAGCTTTGTGAAAGTGCACTGGAGGTATTTAAATAGTTCCCCACTCCATGATCACTATGCAGTCTGATCCAACATTATGTGCAATATGGCTGCCACTAGAATATCTGAAAAGAGTCGACTTTATTTTTCCACAATAGGAGGAAGTTGAGCTGTGCCCCATGTCCTTACATAACATCCATTGAAAGGGAAGGCAGTGTGATAGCGGTGTAGCAAAAAAAAAAATTGCTCAGAAATTGCCCCAGAACTACAAATAATAGCCATTATTCCTACTCCTGCCATTATCCCAGCACTTTGCCTGTGGGCACCGAGCAGCCTGAAAATGCTTGTGGTAAATAAATGAGGATTTAAATACCGGGAGCTTATCTGTGAACGGCCAGAAACCTGGTGTCAAATTAAAAGCACTTAAACTTAAGCAGGAGTTAACTCTCCGCACGCTCCTCGTGCTAAAAGCACATTCACCACATTTGTTTACCAGTCTTCCCTCAGAGCGAGCCGGCTGAGATCTCCAGGTGCAGAATGGTCTGCGGTATAAGTGCTGACTCCTTTAGACCTCTGGATTCAGCCTAGATGCTCTGACAAGGTATCCACATAATGCCCGGTCCCAGTGGGGCCCTTCTGCTAGTCCTCAATGAGTCCTTGTCCTTGACTTGGAGAGTACTGTGAAGGTTTTTTTCTGTTTTTTTTTTTTTTGCAGGTACACGGTGTACATGAAAGTGCTGAGACCAACACGAGAAGCACTGGAAGTCTGCAGCGTGCACAGCAATGACTGCAGATACAAAACAACTGTGCTCTGTGCTCAAACTACACCCAGACCAGCAACTAATTGACAAAATGAACGATAGAAGGTGGGCGCCCGCTGTCATGTAGTTACAAATCAACACACGCACACACACAGGTTCGTGTGGGACGATCAATATGAAATGTGGAAAATATGAGAGTTCTGAAAGTGCTGACAGCTGAGACGTGGATTATTACGCTTTGAGAAGTTTCCCATTATACGTTTTACACTTTTCTCCCCCCTTACGTAAAAAAAAATGCTAAAACTTTGGCAGCAAAGCAAACTGCTGTAAATCCAGCTGGAGCACAAACAAAATAAAGGAGCGAGCAACAAACTTTTTAGAGCAGCCTTTCTATATCGAGAGGGAAGTGTTTCAACACACCAAAGGCTTGAGGGCTGGGTTGCACTTTGCTGCCGTGTGCAGGGAGTGTTGATAAAGAGGTAGACCTTTCCTTTAAAGGTGCAGTGTGTAAGATCAAGTGGTGATGTTGCAAGTCTTAGCTGGGCTACTGTAAAAACATGGTGGCCCCTGTAGAGTGGACCCACTCCAAATGTAAATATACATTAAAGGGCTCATATACGGGGAAAAAAAGCACGGCTGTTAGGTGAATTCATATAAGTGTCAGCATGTAATTGCGTTGTAATATTTTTCAGAATCTGAATGAAATCTTACACACTGCCCCTTTAAGCCTGACTTTAGGAGGGTAGTATTGCAGTCTGACATGTTTTCTTTCCCCTGACACTGCGCAACAAAGAGGCATTCATTTTCATTTCTTTTTAACTTAACATCTCGAAGTACAGTGCTTTATAAGCTATGTTTGCTTAGAGAGAGAGAGCCAGAGCGAGAGAGAGAGAGAGAGAGAGAGCTTTGGTGGATTAAAAACATTTAAATGAAACAGGACTCCGTGAGTAAGAGGATGGTGAGAGAAGAGGTCAGGGTATTTTCAAGCCGGACATAATATTCTATAAATGAACAAAAGCCAAAATACTCTTCATATGACATCAATAGCTGCACACACACACATCGTAAGTCATGAAGCTGCATGTTGTAAATACCCTTCACCCTGCTGCTCTACCCTAATGAAAATGCTGAGCTTCCATTGAAAAACAACAACAACAACCAAACAAACCATTTATATCTTAAATATTGCACTTTATTGTAATTGTCATCATTCAATGCTAAATTGCTTCTAATTGTCTCAAGGATTTTATTATGCCACAGGAAGTGTGACTCAGATTGCATTCTATTGTTATGATTGACCTTTGACAAAATGATGATAAACAACTTAGTGTAGTATTATTTTCATGAGCATTTTCTGCATTTCTAACATACCAACAGCCTTTCAGCCATATGTGCACATGTGAGGAGGGATATATTGTACAATGCAGCACCCACATCAACGGAATCCATTACTATGTGTGTAGTGTGTGTGTGTGTGTGTGTGCGTGTGCGTGTGCGAGTGTACTTTGAGAATACCATTCACCATCCTCTGTTGTGCCCGAAGCAGCAAACAGACATATGTAGTATTATCTATTCAGCTGAATGGGGAGATGGGGGTGGGGGTGGGGGGGGGGCACTATAATGGCTACTTAAACATAAATGAAATGGTGGCATTCTAAAATAACTGCATCCACTTTGAGGCAGTCTCATTGTGAGGCATGAGCGAACACACACACACACACACGCACACACACGCGCACACACACGCGCGCACACACACACACGACATGCAGATATGCTGCTTCCAAGTTTTTGGCTCTGGTTATTCCCTCACGTTGAATGGAACATGCTTTGAAAAGCACTCAGAGGACACTTGACAATTCTCTGTGCACTGTCTCCACCCGGCCTTGTTCTCTCTTTTTTTTCATGGA
>JAFBJT010089062.1:157840-178631 GCA_016785325.1 Chascanopsetta lugubris
CTCCACCCGCTCCCCAACACTTTTGAATTGCACTTGTGGTGACATAATTCATTAGTGTTTGTCCAAAGAAATGATTTAGCGTCTTTAAAGTGCTCCTCCATGCAGAATAGCCATTAAAGCAGCCATATGCACATATGCTGCGAGGCGCTAAATGGTTTGTTGGGAGTCAGTCGGGGTACAAGCGATGATAAACATAAATTATGACTAATACACTGCACCAGTGGCTTTTTCAAAATAAAAAAAAAATAAAAAAAAAAAAAAAGCACTGACACAGGGAAAACACTTTAGCTGCAGCGCTAACCCCCCCCCCCCCCCCCCCCCCCCCCCCCCAGCTGCAGCGCTAACCCCGCCCCCCCGCCCCCCCACCTCCCCAACCCCCCCTCCTCCCCCATCTGTGTGTACTGAAGCAAGGATGTAGGAAGCACAGCACAAACGGCTCGGGCATCACCTTGAATATTCCGATGGGCACGCTAATCGTTTCCGCCTGGATTCACCCGCTGTGATTACCTTGCTCCTTTGGCATCGCTGCCGCGCTCTCCGGAGGCGGCGACGCAGGGAGCCCTTTTGTTTTCATTTGCCTCCATTAAAAAAAGTTTCCGCTGGCTAAAGTTCAACGAATACATTCCTACCGTCTTTATTTTAATTTTTTTTAAATAAACGTGCAGCGAGTACGATTTCTTCATCGATCATATACCGACATGTTCGTGAACTTATGTCTTTTTATTTATTTATTTATTTTTTTTACTAATATCCTAAAATGAGCCCATTATTGTATATTTACGTGAGGAGTGACTCCTCTCTATGGAGGCCGCCATGTTTTTACAGAAGTAAAAGTGGACGTACTACACATCTTTTCATGCCAACTGAAGTCGACCACAGCTTCTCCTGCATGTTCAGGAGGGTGAGGGTGAGGTGATGGAGACAACATGCAACCTCACCTCTAGAGGTCTCCACATCTTACACACTGCACCTTTAAATGTCGTGGCCGCAGCAACCTGTGATTCGCCCTTTGTGACAGAAAAAGGTCAGGGGCGGCCATGTTGCACCACAGTCGCCTAAACTCCGCTGAAGCCTTCCAAAGGTTCTCCAACATGCTGAGAGGGGAAGGGTGAGGTGAAGGGTGTCGTCCACTTACCGATGATCCACCGACTGTCTGCTCCCACCGTCGCCCCCTCCCTGTGGGTCCTGTTCGCGCCACTTAAAGGAGCCTTTTGTTTTCATTTGCCTCCATTCAAAAGTTTGCGCTGGCGAAAGCGCAACAAATAAATTCATCCCGTCTTCATCTTCTACATTTTTTTTTTTTGTTTTAATTTATTTATTTTTAAATCGTCACAGCAGCAACCTGTGATTTCTGGTGACAAACACCCTCTGTGACAAAAACGGGGATGTTTTTTTACCACCTAACAGCTGGCGCGAAACATTTGAATGACTTTTACACCAGCGCTGTCACTCACCCGGAGCAGAGGCTCTTTGAGTTCTCGACTCACTGGAAAAAAACAACACCTTTGGTTCCAGGCAAACAAAATTTAAACATCTTTTACATATGATAATGGTGTTTCATACCAACTTTGGTATTGTCACCGCTTCCCCCTCATGGAAATACGTGGAATGTAAATGACAGCACTTTAGCACCAACTTCACTTTGTGTTAATCAGGGAGGAAACTGAAAATGAACCGCCACCTCCTTTGACACCACACTTTGTTTTTGACTGTTACTTGAAGTTAGCGTGTCGGGTCTAGTGACATCTACTGGTGAAGTTGCAATCGTGAATTTAATCAAAATACTGATTTGTAAATAAAAATGTCTCTTCTCAACAGAACCAACATAAACACAAACGTCCCATGGGCCAGTTCTGGCCCGCGGGCCTTATGTTTGACGCCCCTGATGAAGGAGAACCTATGGTAGCCTTTGGTACTTATTTTGTCCATTCTGGGCTATGGTAAAAACACGGTGGAGCAACATGGCCGCCTCCGTCTAAAGGACGGAAATGTAAATGTAAAAAATAATAATTTAATTTAATTAAAAAATTTAATTTTTCAAACATAGACATAAAGGGAGGGTAATAGCTCTGTGGTACTATATACATTGATTGCAAGAGGTTGTAGGTTCGATTCCCGGCCTCTTCATCCACTTTGGATGAAAGTGTTAGCTAAATGGAAAAAGATTTTTCGGGGGCTTTTTTAAAGGAGTATATCCTAAAGGTTTCATTATTAATACTTATTTATTTGATATGTATCAAATCCAACTCTTTACTTTTTTTTAAAGGTGCAGTGTGTAAGATTTCTGTCACTTTTGTCACTTCCAAAAATATTACAAAACAATGACATACTGACATTTTCATGAATTTAGAGTCATCTAAATGTTTAATTTTAGTAAATGAGCCCTTTAATGTTTATTTACATGAGGAGTGGGTCCTCTCTACGGGGGCCGCCATGTTTTTACAGCAGTAAAAGTGGACGGACTAAACATCTTTTGAGTTTTAATGCCAACTGAAGTCCACGAGGGTGAGGTGATGGATGTAACATGCACCTCTGTCACCAAATCTTACACACCTGCACCTTTAATGCATTAAACCCTAATGTCAGTTCAGCTCCGATTCTCGGCTGTGTGTATTTACATCTGAATGTGTGAGCAGGACCATTATGAATGTCCTGAAATCAAAAATATCCTCATTCCAAATCATTTATAAAAATAAATAAAAAAAGATGGCAACCTGCTGTGGCGGACGGGATGCGAAAAAAAATAGCTGAAATATGGCAGAATGTGAGAAACGCGCAAGGTGGCCGTCTTACAGAAGGTGTAGAGGTGGGATAAATTTAATTACGGCTTCAAATATTCATTTGGCAAATATATCAAGGTTGGGAACACAGGCCCAGAAATGGCACGGCGGTCTGGCAGGCGCTCACAATGGCGGATGGCGAATGACGGTAATCCATGAAAAGAGACCAGACATTTATAGAATTTATAGAGACGGGACTCGCCATCCCAGATCTCTGATGTCTGTGGGATTTGCGTATTAAATGGATGGAAATTTATATAAACATAATAATCCTGAACTGGTTTTTTTTGTTTTTTTTCATTCACTCTTTATTGGAAATTCCAAAATTGATAGAGGCAGAAATAGGAAAAGTGAGGTGATGGGTTAAATGGATAATTAAGTAAATGAAAGCCAAGCAAAGATTCGAACGTAAAAGGAATCAAAGCGAGAGTGAGACGGTCACTCGGCACAAAGACAGGAAACGCAACACGTGAGCCTCAGCGCTCACTGATCTCACTCTTCACTCCTCTACTGTCAACTTTTTTCAAATGTTCCCCAATGGCATTTGAAGTCGTTACCATGACGACGAGAACGTACTTGTTTTCACCACGACCGAGATCTTTCCTTGAACTTGTCGAATTTGTGTAAAGACATCGGGAGAAAACACTGTGTATATGAAAATATGTTTACGGTATACTTGTATATTAAAAGTAAGCAACATCCCTGAACTGCGATTTGCTTTGATCTTCTATTGATATTTCCAAAACTGATGGAGAAAGAACACGAAATTCAGGCGAGGTGTAAGTTCTACACACGTATGAATATTGTTGTTTGATTTCAAAGATATCAGATGTTCAAAGGTGCAGTGTGTAGGGTTTTGTGACATCTAGTGTTGAGGCTGCAGCTTCATATTTCTAATTCCACCCTTCACATTAAAGCAGGGTGTCAAACATACGGCCCACCAGAGGGTCCGACGCTTCCATTTATCAATCAGTTTAAATTATGATGCAAAGTCTTTTCATTCGATTCACAACTGTACTTTTCCTTTTCCTGCACAGAGATCAGATGTGGCCCCTGACGGAAGATGAGTTTCACACCTCTGCTTTAAAGATTCTGGCCTTCAGTTCAAGACTCGTGAGTAATTGAATCATAAAAACTCAAAAGCGTTTCCGTTTGTCTGTTCTGGGCAACGGTAAAAACAAGATGGCGGCCTCCATAGGGAGGACCTGCTCCTGATGTAAATATCCCAAGGTCATTGAAAAAAGTCATGAAAACAACAAAACCATCTGTGCTATTATTTAACATTTCGTTTCTGCGGACAGAAATTGAAATTGTTTTCTTTTTTTAATCGTACACACTGCACCTTTAAAGGAGGAAGATGTCAGTGTCTGTGTTTCAGGCCTGAGACGGTCACTCTGCACAGTCGGCAGGAAACGCAACACGTGAGCGCCGGCGCCGCCGCCGCCGCCGCTCTGTGATCTTACACGCTCGCACATCTCGTCTCCAGCTGTGCGGCGGCTCGGTGGCAGCGAGGCGCCGAGCGCGCGAGTAAACGCGCACATACGCACACGCGGGGCACTTCCTCTTCCTGTCACAGCGAGTGAAGGTGGCCTACTTTTTTGCCTTTTTGGCTTCTCTTTGCACCCTGCGTGTGGTGGGGCTGATTTAATCTGCAGGTTAAAAGGGGAGGGAGGGGTGGGGGGTGGGGTGTGTGTGTGTGTGTGGGGGGGCACCTCGCTTTCCAGAGTCTGGAACAGGGAGGAGAGCACGGGGGGGGGGGGGGGGGGGCTCTAATAACAAACGGAGGGTGGAAACTGACACTGACCTACATTGTCAAAGCCACACGACGACTTCACGCTCACTTCTTTCCGCCTGCGAGCGACACATGAAGTGCACAGACCTGCACATGTGTTGGTAAACCATTTCTTACCTTTGTGTGATGTGGCGTCAGCAACGTGAGGCTGTGTGGAAATACTTTTAGAGTATTTCCATTATTATTAATATCATCATTATTATTATTAATAATAATAATAAATTCAATTCAATAAAAACATGTATAATCACTCGAATGTATGTTATCATTATGCATGTATAATACATGCTACTATTTCCATGACGCAAGAATGAGCATGTCCTCTCTATGGAGGCGGCCATGTTGGACAATTTTAAGAAAATGTTAGCTATCATAGATTTGGATGCGAAGGACGAGGACCACTAGATGTCGCTAAATCCTACACACTGCACTTTGAAGACGCATCAGAAGAGGCATCATGAATCACCAACGACGGCACAAGTCATTCGTGAGACACTGCCCCCTAGTGGTTGAAGCAATTACGACAAGGGAAAACGGAAACAAGGAAAGTTCAAAACTGGATTTGAGCTCGTACCGTTCCCAATCTCCTGTCTACTTTGTTTATTCTGTGCCCCAAACTAAACCTCGCGATTGGACACTGTAACCATGACAACGTAGCTAACCATATTGAGCGCGTGCACATTTTTGTGCCTGAATCAAATCATGATCAAAGCGCTGTCACATTTCAAAATTAAGGGTAAAAGGGATACAGGTAGAGGGACGCAGCTCCATATCCTCCTGCCAGTGGGGGCATTACCAACACTTCGGACATCTGGTGATGCCCTCTAGTGGTTGTTATAGTAATAACAAGTAAATCCGAGAACAGATGCTGTGGCGTAGTTCCGTCTCGTGCGGTTAAGCGTCACAGCTTTGTGAGTGGGTGTAAAAATGTAATTTAGGTCAAGAGTTTCCAAGGTTAAGTGAACTTTGGCGCCTCTTGCCTTTGATATCGTAACCATGGCAACGGAACAGCACCTGTTGGGTCACGACTGAGATCTTTCCCCAAAACGAAGCTAGCACACTTTGTACCTTAACCAACCGTTTGTTCATAAAATAAGCTAATTGCAACAGTTTTAGAAAGTAACAAGAAATGATGATGGCCTGCCACTAGGGGGCATCACATAAGAATTCTCTTCCTTGTGCCTGTAGTGAGACTAAAGGGGAACGAATAATTGAGATTCCTCCGTTACGCTTTGAAAATAGATTTTTTTTTTTTTTTTATCGAACCGCTTCTTCTTCTCGATTTGCAGGAAAACGTCCAAATCAGAGGAAATGTTCTTAGATGCCACTTTGAAGGGAGAAGAGCAGGAGTTAGCATCGCGGCTGCGCCACCTACGACAACAACAAATCAACGAGACGACAAAATCAAAGCAACAGTTGTCGAGGAGAAGTGAAGACGGTGATGATTTGGTTGACTGACAGGTGCAACGTCGGCGCTCCGATAAGAAACTCAAAGAAACATCAAAACTTTGACGGAAAAGCTGGAATCTGGTAAACGGCCCCCCGCCCTCCGGATACAGATGGAGGCTCCGTGTGGTGGTATGGGAGAAGCTCGCGGCGGCGGCGGCGGCGGCGGAGGCGGCGGGTGGTAGGGAGGTGGTGGTGGGGTGGAGGTGGTGGGGTGGAGGTGGTGGTGGGGTGGAGGTGGTGGGGTGGAGGGTGGTGGTGGGGTGGAGGTGGGGGGGTGGAGGTGGTGGTTATAAGGTGCTAATCGGGGAGGGAAGGAGGGATGGATGGATGTAGGAGGAGGAGGAGGGTTGATAAAGCCTGATCTGTGCCAAGGGGCATTTATGGCTGTCGGGGATGTAGAGGAGGGGAGGGGAGGGGGGTGTGGAGGGGGGTTGTGGAGGGGGGGCGGGGGGTGGTGCGGGTGGGAGGAGGCATTGTCTGCTGTGTCCGCGCGTTTATAGGATTGAGCTCAAGTTTCCTTTGTGTTTCCATTTTGTTGAGGGATTATGTTCTTTGAGAGAGTTGAGCGGGAGCAGGCAGGCACAGAGAGAGAGAGAGAGAGAGAGAGAGAGAGAGAGAGAGATAGAGAGAGAGAGAGAGAGAGAGAGAGAGAGAGAGTGGAGGCGGAGAGAGAGAGAGAGAGAGAGGATGGGTGAGGATGGGGGAGAGAGGCACGAGGAGGCAGGGAGGGAGGATGTCTTTGTTCGGAGCATTGATCATGAACAAGACAGATAGCAGAGGGTGTGTGTAGAAGTTAGTGTATCAGCTGTGTGTGTGTGTGTGTGTGTGTGTGTGTGTGTGTGTGAGCAAAGCAAGATGTCAGGACATGTAACCAGCCATGTAACAATTTAAAATCAATTTGCCTTCCAAGAAGGAACCATTTTTTCTCTCTCTCTCCCCCTCCGAGCGTTCGCAGGGTTTTCAGAGTATCCCAGCAGATATCAGTTACATAATCGCTTCCACTCCCGCCGCCGCCGCCGCCGCCACCGCCACTACCGCCGCCGCCGCCGCCGCCTGCGAAGTTTGTCACACTGAGCGCTGGCGTAATTGTTCCGCGGGCATATTGTTTGCTATTTTGTGACATTTGTAGAGCGAGTGATCAAAATGAGGTGGCGCTGGAATGAAGGAAAAAACAATGCCCGCGAGTGATGGGAGTGAAGGTGGAGATGGGCGGAGTCTAAGTGACAACAGTTCAATGTCGGAGTCACTTTTTCTAGTCGCTCCAATCCACTGGTAATGGATGAGAGTTTGCGTCTTTGCCACAATTCATAAAAAATACAGAGTGAAATCAAAGTTACTGGAATTTCTTTAACTATTTAGAAGTTCTCCAAATCTACTCATTTGCATATTTTCAAACTTGGGCCACAACGTCCACAATGTTGATTATGAACGAATCAGGTCCGTTTTACAAAACACGACAGGTCTATTAGGTGGAGATGATCAAAGTCAATGCAAAATAATCCCTTGCGTGTACATGTTGTTTTGCCAATGCCTGACTCCTCCCACTTCCTGTTTCATTCCAGAACAGGCAAAGAGGCGGAGCACAGGTAGAGCTGGGGGTGGGCCCATGCTGCTGTCACAGTAGCCACAGAAGGTCAGCCCAGGTGTCACTCAAGAGGCCACGCCCTTTAATTATGCACAATTTAAAACCTGGATAGAATCCAAATAAGCCCCGCCCCCTTAAAGTTGTCACGGAAAAACATTTGTAACAAGTGTAGTTTGTCTATTGACTTTAAACATGTTGCATTCACCTCTAAAGCTGATCATATTAACATGGGAGTCTATGGGGATTGACTGCCTCAAGTGGCCGCCCTGTGAACTGCACGTTTTTTTCCACCTCCCGATTGGACTCGGCCGTCGGCCCTGGGGGTTGCCGCTTGGTTCCGTCCCCCTGTGGGTCAGGTTGGAGGGGTCTGACACTTCCTGTATGGGAGCAAAGCAACAGTTCCCATGTTGGAACACCCCCCCCCCCCCCCCCCCCCCCACCCCCCACCTTGGAAAAACCTTCCCAAGTCACTTCCAAGTCACTTCTTCTCTCATTAAATCGATTGGTGCAGGATGAAAGTCGGTGCCTTCGCCTCGATTCATCGCAACGTCAGAATGAAAGAAGGAACTGGAAGTCTTAACTGGTGATAATCTCAGCGCTGAAAGTTTTCCAACTCCTCGCACTTCACACACACACACACACACACACACACTCACTCACTGATGTCTTTACCTAGCTCCAGCCCCACTGGGTCCCCACGTGGCCATTGTTGTTCTCCTCAGCTTGTTAAAACACCACATGGTATATTTGCATAGGATAACCAACACAGTGTATATGTAGTGAATCATTTGCATGCCTGAAAGTGCACTTGAGTAACCGTAATTACACGTGACACCAATTACTCTGTTACTTTGTATTAAATTATAATGGAAAATTCCACTAGAGAATTGGGGCCTAATTGCATCTTAATTTGCATAATTTTGCATATTAATCACATCTCCAATGAATAATAAATTTCGGCAGATTTTTTAATTTATGCGCCGATACAAAAACAAGTTGAGAAATAATTTGTGGGGTGGTGGGGGGAAAGGGAAAAAAAAATCAGGGACTATTACTTAGAGCATTTGTGCTAATTTCTCTCATTAGCCGGCGCTAAAGTCACAGATATCCCCGCTCTTGATCAACAAGCGTTTTTTGTTTTTGTTTTATTTTTTTTAATGGAGAGTTCGTCAAAGCTTAAATTTAAATAAAGAAATTGGGGGGAGAAAAAATAAAAATTGGAAAATTCCGTGCATCCATTTTACATAAAAACTTTGCGGCTCCATTTAAAGCCGGTGCCATGGCAGAGATGCCAGATTCATTCTACAATGATAATTCAAATGGCTTTCTGTCTGTCCTTCTTTCTTTCTTTTTATTTATTTATTTTTTTCCTGGTCAACACCTGTGCCTGCAGTCGTGCGTGGCGCCGAGCCAGCGCGGCACAAAATCCCGCACCACTAGCCCAGATTAAATTCAAATTCACAAAAACAACATATTTGCAGATTTTACATCGTCACTTCCAGCCCAGAAGTTTGATTCTATAAACTCAATAATGACCCAAAAAAAAAGTTTCAAAACTTCAGTTAGAATATAAGAAAAAAACATATTGGCATTTCAGCGTCAGTACTGATATTTGAACTTTTTGTGAAAATGTACAAACTCGTTCATTACATTTTTTTCCCCCAAACTTGAACCATGAATATTATATTTCAATACAAAATGAATGAATTCATTAGTTCCCTATATTTTTACAGTGTCGTTCTAACAATTAGAAAATAGTACCTTGCCCCTTGTGCTAAGAATTTTGCTCCTATTCCATTGAAAGTACTTCCCTCGTAGTAGTATTAGTACATTAGTACAAAGTATTACAGTTTTTAAACATTGTATTTCTTAATTTTTGATGCAACAAACCTTGAAAAATCACCTTTTTATTACTGAGCCCAGAACAGGACAGAAAAGCAATTACACTGGAATAACAAATACTCTATATCTTCTTTATCTATACCTGAAATACAGGTGTTTACACAGGTTTGGCTCGTGAGTCGTTCAACAATGTACTTTTTTTTCTAACATTGAAAAAAAAAAAAATTTTTTAAAAACTAGAAAAAAAATTCAAGGAATGCGCTGTATGAAAAATGAGCATAAATTAGACTCTCAATCATAAAGTGAGATGTCAGACGCTGGTAAATCACGGTATGTGACAGGTGCAGTTTTACACGGCTGTTATTCTCACATGTATAAATGCATCATGGGATTGATGGCAGACAGATGTACATGTACACGCCACTGACACTTGGAGAGAATTACTGAGGAGATGACGTCAAATAAAAAATACACAGAACAATGAATATTTTTTACGCGTGGAGCTGAAACATGTTTACGTTCTTACTGCTCTGATTTACTGCCCGAGTCCAAACGATGCTGTGTGGGCTTTTATTGATATGTTCTTCAATAAGGAATTATACAGCGTCATGTTCACAGGGGTCTGCCCCGTGTGTGTGTGTGTGTGTGTGTGTGTGTGTGTGTGTTTTTAAATGCTGAGTCATCATCGCTGATTAACTGTGTTTAACCTCTGAGCCCGGCACACTGTGGAGGACCGTCACTGGATGTTTCACCCGGGAGCCGAGCTGTGGACAACACTGCCTTTCAGTGGCTCCGCGGAGGAAAGTCACACACACACACACACGCGCGCGCGCACACGCACACACACACACACACCTCAGGATTACAGCCGACACCCTGAGCAGCAGATGAACTTCCACAGCCTGAGTTATTTACTACAGGAAATTACACAAAATTCATCCACCGTCAATTCAGAACGATTCAAAATAAATGGATTCAATTCAAAAAAAAATTTTTTTTTCACTCCCCAATTTATTCACTTTAGCTGCTCCCTTACATTTCGCATGGTATAATATTATTCTCATCATATTCTTTATTTCTGTACATTTCTGAACATTTTCATCTAGTTAAAATTTGCTATCATTTATTTACCTTAACAGTAAATTAACATATTTGTTAATTGTGTATTATAGAGCTTTTTAAGACCTTCTATAAGGAGACGTGTGCTGTTTAATCCAAACAGACCTGATTCATCAGGTTATTTTAATCTTCAATCGAGTTGTGGCAGACTGAAACTTGTACCATTTTAGTTTTGATCCTACAATTGTGAATTTCTTTAATCAAAGTTTAGTTTGATCAAATTAACTCAGTATTCTTGCACAGATGTTGCGGTTCCACTGGACTTCATTTCAGAGTTTATTCTGCTCCTCCTCCTCCTCCTCTTCCTCTTCCTCATCACTATAAATGGATGGATAGCAGCCTGGACTCTGACTCCTCCTCCTCCTCCTCTTCTTCTTCACTGTTTATTCCAACAATTAATCCCACCCAGCGTCGGCCTCGTTTAATATTCTGCTCCACTCCACTCGCAGATGTAAACGGCATCCTCAGCTGACACGCCTAATTACTATGATACATCCCGCAAAGCTTTTCCTGTGCGTCTGAGCGCAATCTCAAATAACCAAGTGCTGTGCAGCTAATTATTGATAAATAAAATTAGTTTGGGGGGAGAACTTCAGGTGGGCGGGGCCTGTGTGCAGGTGTCTGAGAGTGGAGGGGGAGAGAGGGGAGGGGAGGGGAGGGGAGGGGAGGGGGAGGGGAGGGGGGACGTCGGGAGAACGGCACTGACCTGTAATCACCGGGAACAGCGGGGACTTAATGATGTTTTGGTCCGTTGATCAAATTTCACATTTTGGTGCAATCATTTTAGGCACCTGCGCTGAAAACAAAGCCTGGACGGAAACTACCGGCCCCTAGGAACTACAACTACTACTGTGTGTGTGTGTGTGTGTGTGTGTGTGTGTGCACTCGACTTCTCTTACCTCAGTGAGACCTTTCGTCGCATCCTTCCAGGACCTGTGGACCTCGTGGGGACCGGAGCTCCGCCCTGAGGAAGTCATCTCTGAGGTCCTGGTGAAGGTCAGAGGTGAACAGTGTTAAAAGGTTAAAGGTCGCGTTAAGGCAGGAGTAGTTAAGATAAGGGTGAAGGTGAGGCAATCAGAAATGAATAATGGAAGTGAATGTAAAGCCCTCATCTTCACTCATTGGACAAAATCTGGAGTCCCGTTTCACCAACTTGGATAATTATTTATCTTTAATATATATTTATATTCAAATGACTTTGTTGTGTTTTTGTATTTACTAGAAACTTTGCAAACTAAAATGATACAATAAAAACTGAAAATAAACATGTCTATGGGGAATTACGGTGTTTCTGTCAATGCGTTAATGAAACTTTTCCTATTTGTTTGTTTTTTAGCAGCTATTTTAGATTACATTTTATCTTTACTTTATTTTTTACTGGATGCTTTATACATGAAGTTCTTGCAAAATGATGCTTCATTTTGCAAAAAAAATACAACTATAGATTTGTATTACATTTTTAACGTTTGTACTGATTTTATTTTGTTTTGTTGATGAATAAAATAAATCTATAAATTTCTTAAAAAGTTAATCGATACATACATGTATATTATTTTAATGCCCCCACATACAGACACACAGGGACATGATTTATATGGACTTTAAGTGTAATATTTGGATTTATTGCCCTGAGACTTAAACTCATATCATAACTTCATTTGGGGATTAAAGCTCAAATCCTACAAACGAATTTTGCCCCAATAACGTCTTCAGCATTTGACATCACCAACACTGTCCCTCAGTGTGGCCGTGGATCTACGACAGACCCACTCACGCTGGACATGAGGCTGATAAATGGTTGTTTACCTCCCTCTACTGGACAGAGTGAGTACAGCCACTCGGCTGCTGCCTTTAAGTTTCAGCAAACACACATTCAACTCTCTTCAAGCTAAATCAGAGCAAATACAGCGACTTGGAATCAACCTAAACAAAGACCCACTTGGAGACATATGAGCACATTAAAGCAAGACTGTGGCTGTTAATGTCACGGAAACCTCTACTTTACAGGTCCTTAGTTTAAGATATGTATTTGTATTAGTATGAGTCGAACATTCAGTGATAGTATTGATATTTTTAAGAGACTTGGTCAGCTGTGTCACACACCATCGCCACTAGATGTCACTGAATCCTACATACTGCACCTTTAACAGCAGTCCACAGCTGTTGATAGGATTTCCTGAACGATGAAGAGCAGGTTGTTTTGAGATGACGGGCAAATAACCCGTTTGTTGTTGTGTATTAAAGGCACAAGGTGTAGGAATGAGTGGTGCCTGGTGGTGAAGGGGCAAGTTGCAGCTCGAACTGAACTCTTCTTTAAATACAAAATATGTATTTTCTATATTTTGGATTTTCCACTTTATTGAACCATCTATTTCCATCTAAACTAAGTTGTATTTGTTCATTCCCTTCATTCATTCATTCATCCATTCATTCATCCTTTCATTCATCCATGCTATTTTACAGGAACTATGTGTGACATGGTTGCACAAGAGATAAAAAAATAAATATAGTGACATAGATAAGATAAGGTAACGTGCATATACAGTGAGGTGCAGTGTCTGACAGTATAGTTTGTGTACTGTCATGCGCAGTGGAGGACACCAGTCATGCGTGAGAGTCCCTGCCGTGGTGCATTGTGGGTAAACGCATGGGGTGAATTACATAAGTTTACCTCTGCCGGGAGAATGGAGGTTGTCACCAGCCCCGGTGCTCGGGTCAGCCTCCCCACGTAACGCTGCCTCCTGCTCGGCCTGATGCAGCGGATCGCCTGCCTCGCTGCCGCCGCTGCCGCCGCCTCCTCCTCCCCGGAGCTCGGCCCCCTCTTGGCGGCGTGCAGGCCCGGCGTCTGCGGCTGGAGGAGGCGGACGGAGGAGAGAGGTCCAAGCGGCGGTGACGGCGGCGGCGGCGGCCGGGCGCTGCTGCAGCCGGCACCAGAGCGGCAGTGGGCGGCTTTGCTAGCACGTCCTCCCGGGCAGAGCGGGGTCCATGGCCGGGGACTGTGCCGGCGGAGGCTCGCGTTTGTCGGTCAGAAACACAGACTGTTCGGCTCCCAGCCCGGAGCTGAGGGGCCGCCGGGGAGCTCCGGGGGTCTGCCCGACGTGTCCGTGGTGGGCATCCCGGACCCGCTCACGTGGATCCGGTGTAAGGTGGTGATGTTCCTGGTCAGACTGTACTTCCAGGTGGACATAGAGTCTGATGAGTTTGAAAGAGGAGTAAAACAGGTAAACACGATGATCCGGCAGCTCAAAGTACTGTTTAATTACGCTTAACAAACACGTACTATTAATAAAACTTTATTAAAAGACGTTTTTAACAGTGAAGTAAACGCTTCTTTCAGTTCTACAAATTCAAAACAAACTCTTACAGTGTTGTCAGGAGTCGCTCCCCGTAGCTAGCTAGCTTAGCTTAAGTTGTACTAGCATTATAATGTTACGAAACGACATCAAACTGTGTCTTCAAATATCTAATTATATCAAAGTTATTGTGAACTTACACCGTCAAAAAAAGGTTTCCCGCTGTTTTCAAAACGAGAGGATTCCGAAATCCGTAGCCGGAAGTGGTCCGCACCGTTTGAGCACCTGCTCATGGCGTCACTTCCGTCGCACATGCGCCAACAGTTCCACAGGAGGAAGTCACGTTCAGACAGTAAACTTTTTTGATACTGGTGTTTTAAAGCAGCCAAAAATTGTCTTTAAATGTTTTACTCATCGTATTTATTTACTTTTTTGTTTTTTATCAATTCATCTTTCTTTTAGTGTAATCATTTATTTATTTATTTATTTATGCTTTTATTTACCATTTTATTTACATCCAGTAAAGATGATAATGTAATTATATATATTTAAGTAAACCTAGCTGAAAAATGTCAATAGCGCTAATGACACAAGGATCTCATGCAACTTAAAGTTTAACTCCGCCTTTCATTATTGTTTTTATTGTGTCTATTATTTTAATTGTATTTGCCTTGTGGCTAAAAAAAATGTATACATGTCATGTTGTCATGGTTAGAATTAATTAATCTGAATGGATGGAAATTCATCCTCTGCCCGTTGTACTTTGTGGTAAATGCCGAGTCAGCGATTCTGCCGGAAGCCCTGCGAGTTTTCAACTGGACACCAAAACAAACGCACCCCAACCTGCCTCGTCCCACCTTTCTCTTCCTGCTGCGCCACTGACTCTTGAAGATTATAAGGTTATATCGTTTAAAAGACACCGTTTGAACTTGAACCCCCGGAGAATGAACCACCATCTTGTTTCTCGTCCATCCTCAGGCTTTGCTCTATTTCTCCGACGTGATGTCCAGGGGCAGATATCATGAGCTGAGGGGTATCATATCACATGAGGTAACTAATCCCTGTTAAACAACACACGACCTGGATTCACTGTCAACATCCATCACATACGTCACGTGGGTCATTAAAGGTGCGGTGTGTACGATTTCGGTCATTTTCATCACTTCTAAAAACATTAAACAAATACAATACAAATACAATCGATAATCACTTACATGTATTCTTTTTTTTTTTTACCCTTAAATGAGCGCATTAATGTATATTTACATGAGGAGGTGGTCCTCTCTACGGGGGCCGCCATGTTTTTACAGTAGCCCAGAGTGGACATACTCGGCATTTTTTTGTGTTTTAATGACGACTTAAGCCGACCACAGGTTCCCCTGCATGTTCAGGAGGGTGAGGTGATGGACGCAACTTGCAACTTCACCACTGGAGGTCACCAAATCGCTCACACTGCACCTTTAATGGAGCGTAACCGCGATAAGACTCTTGTGTTCGGAGCTTCCAAAGAAAGAATCCAGCGACGGTGTCTGGCAGCAAAACCGTGGGATACATCCTCTCTACTTGGAAAGATGATCATTATTAAAGGTATTCTTTTCCCTTGTTGCATATTTGTCTCGCAGCTGTGCGACTACGTGGAGGAGAAGTGCAGCCCCCTGACCGAAGCTCAGCGGCGCCGCCTGGCTGTCAAATCGGACGACGTGATATTTATGATCCCTGAAGACGTGTCGGTTGTCTTTGATCAATACGGTGAGTTTGGAGGAAACGGACACTTTGAGGAAGACGCAGCTGACGAATGTACGAATCGGTCAAACCGGTTCTACGATTCCAAGTTAAACGACGTGATGCTACTTTTTCCTCTTAAAGGTGCAGTGTGGAGGATTTTGGTCGTTTTTGTCACTTCAAAAAATATCGCAAAGCAATTACGTGCCGACATTTTCATGACTTTACAATCACCTATTTCTAATCCATCACCCTTGAATGAACCCGTTAATGTATATTTACATGAGGTCCTCTCTGTGGGGGCCGCCATGTTTTTACAGTAGCCCAGAGTGGACGTATTAAACATCTTTTGAGTTTTAACGACAACTGAAGTCGACCACGGGTTCCCCGGCATGTTCAGAAGAGTGAGGGTGAGCTGATGGAGACAACATGAACTTCACCACTAGAGGTCACCACATCTTACACACTGCACCTTTAAGTAGCTTTGCCATGTGTTTGATGTTTGACCCTTTCGCTCTGAAAGTAGCGGCTGATGACGATGATGAACACTTTCCGCATCGTCAGTCGTAAACGTGTTTTACGGCGCCTGTTTGAGTGTACCTTGGAAAAGAGGAAGTAGAGAAAACAGGAAGTAGCGAAGAAAATCGTAACAACAACACGGAAATGTGCGACGGCGCGACAGGGGTCAAAACTCAGCGTCTCGAACTCCATCAGCTCTGTCGAAACCAAACGGATGGAGTCTCGAATGCCGTCCAGGCTACATGCTAACAACAGGAAGCTAAAGGCGCGTTTGGGCGTCGCGCAGTAAGTGGCGCGGGCGGCGGCAGAAAGCGGACGTAGTCGAAATCACTGCGCTCACCCACGTCCTTCGTCCCTCAGGTCGATCCTACTGCTTCACCGTCGTGAGGTTTTACTTCCTGTCGTCGCACGAAGGCCCCGACGACCCGGAGGGCGCCAGAATCTTCAAGGTGGCCCCGAGCGCAGACGGCAGCCCGCAGAGGAAGCTGGCCACAGCTGTTTATGAGTACGTCCGCAAGGCGCTGGGAGAACGCCAACGCGCCTCCCAAGAGTTTATCATCCACAGATTATAATCCAGGTCTTCTCTCATTCAGATGTTTGACGTGTTCAAATCCTCCTCAGCCAGCGAGTGCACATTCTAGATCAGTCTCCCACACTTCATGCATGTATTTATGACCATTGTCATTGTTTATAATATATATATATATATATATATGTATAATGTTTACTTATATATTTCTGTGTAGTCTATACCGACATATTTCTAATCACAACTGAGCTAATGTGACGTAGCCACATTTCCCCTCAGGGATCAACCACACATTCAGACCCCGATGATTTAAATATTTCTATACGTCGATGAGCCTCTTAACTTTGCTGCTTCTAAATATCCAGTGAGTTTCTCTGTCAAACATCCGCACGTTTTGAATGAAACCACAAGTAATGTTGACATTTGATGGTTTAAAGAGCCGCTGACTTCGCTCTCTGCTGTGAAGGGGGGAGAAAAAGACGAGGAAATCATTCCTCTCCCGGTGCCAGTGACAATTAAAGCCTCTTTCCATTTCCTGTCAGTAATCCGGTTAGTTGTTGGACCACACGGTGGGGGTCTATTCTACCTAATGCCCACCTATCTAGTTGGCCAGATTCTCCTGCCCATTGTCTCAGGTCTTAGAATCGCCTCAACAGAAAGCCTATTAAACTTCAAAAGTTTCCCCCCGTGGCTTGAAAACGGGCGGTTTGGCAGAAAAAGGGGCGGGATTTTCCCAGAATCCTCGTTATCCATCGTTATTATGCTCAAGGTGAGAGGAGACGGAGAACTTCAGCGTCAGGACTTTCAACTTCTCCGGATGGACTTTTGGAATCTTCAGCATCTTTTTAAAAACTTCTTCTCCTTCCTGTCGTAGATTCCACCGAGAGCTGACGAGAGGGGCGTCGCCCGACTGGAAGGTCACGATGGTGTGGTACTGGCTCTGGACGCCGCCTGAAGAAGTTGGAGTTTGAGGACATTTTTTTTTTTTTTCCAGCATTCTGGATTTTAATGTATTCATCCATAAGATGCTGTGAAAGACGTTTTATGTTGATTTCACTCAGGTGGAACATTTGTGGTAAACACTTGTTGTATCTGAGATACATGGACCGTGTGATTAGGATTCTGAAATTTAAAAAAATAATACAAAATAAAAAAACCACACGTCTAAATCTCAGTCGTCCTTCACAACTATTTGCCTTGGAGATGTTTTAGCATTTATTTAAAAGACCTTGTTTTACAGTCTGGTTCCGCTGGAGTTAAATTTATTTATTTATTTATTTTATTATCCTCGCCACCGTCGTCAAAGTGTCACTCATTGTTGACTCCGCTAGAACTTTAAGGCCTTAACCTTGGTATATAAACGGGCCTTGAGATACTGTGGTACGTTATGAGCTCAGTAATATTCAGGTAAACAAAAATCAACTACTTAAAGGTGCAGTGTGTCAGTTTTAAATGAAATGATTGTCATGTTTGTCTCTAGGAATGAAATATAAGATAGTTGTTCTGATGTTACAAGGTTATAACCAGACAATATATGAATTGTTGTTTACATCAGGCGAATGTGAGCAGGTCCTCTCCACTAGAGGCCGCCAAGTTGCACCACCTTGTTTTTAGAGTAGCTCAGAATGGACAAACTGAGCAGCTTTTGAGTTCAAGGTAAACGTAAGATTTGGTGGCATCTACTGGTGAGATTGCACATTGTATCCATCACCTCACTCTTCCCATTCAAGCATTCAGGAGAACCTACGGTGGCCCTCAGTTGTCATGAAAACTCAAAAGATGTTTAGTACGTCCACTTTTACTACTGTAAAAACATGGTGGCCCCCGTATGGTGGACCCACTCCTCAGGAAAATCTACGTTAAAGGCCTTTATTAAAGGGTTATGTTAATACATTCATAAACATGTCTGTACGTAACTGTTTTGAAAATTGACTGAAATCTTAACAAACTGCACTTTTTAAGAAACACCGAGACTCACTAATGTTAACGTAAGACATTCCAAAACCTGATTTAAATATTTAAAAGAAATCAACTCCAGGCATTTTAAGACTTTCTAAAGAAACCCTCTCCGCATAAACGTAGCGATAACGGCGCTAACTTTACTCGCACAACTGCTTCCTGCGCGTGCGATTCACGAAACGTATCAAACATATTAGTATTCTGAGACTTGAGATTAGAAGCCGAGTGAAACGAGATAATCCATTCTCCCTAGCAGGCAGGAGGGGGCGTAAGTTCTTAGTGGCGCACGCTTGTCGCGCGACGCGCGCGACTGTTCACGCGAGTACCTTGGAGTAATCGCAGCGCGAGTCTGGAGTTGTGTGGAGGACTGCTGCCGGCCAGAAACCACAAATTCCAGCGGAGACGTTCTCCACCTGTTTCCTCGACTGCCAGGAACATGTCAGTCACGTCTGACGCGTCGGCGAACGCCGCGTGTCATCCCATTCTGCTCAACCTCCGCGCGATATTATTAACGTTGACACGATATCTGACAAACACGAGGATTCCGTCATTAGCGGCCGCTAATTCATGCATAATCAAACGTGACAAGGATTATTCTAATGTTCCTGCATGGTGATGCGCGCAAGTTTGCGTGGGGGGTTGGGGGGTGGGGGTGGGGGGGGGGGTTATCCGGTTCCAGTCGAGGGGGGGGGGGGGGGGGGGGGGGGGGGGGGGGGGGGGGGGGGGGGGGGGGGGTTATCCGGTTCCAGTCGAGCGTCTTGCGGAGTCATAATGAGATTAAAGGAGTGCGGTTAGCTTAGCACATGTCAATGTGGACTCGGTGAGAGCACGCTAAACAATTCGCCGCGCCTGTGCATCACTCCCGCTTCACGGAAATTAGCACGTAAACAAAGAGGCGGCGGTGAATGTACAAAATGCTTATGTTTTGATTAGTTATTGGACTGTTCCTGTGACGTTCTGACGCGCGGATCTTGTCGAAGGCCGCGTGCCAACACGTTTTCATTAATCTGGTGAGCGAAACAGATCAAAGACAATTACTCCTACATTCACGAGAATCTGCGCGTATCTCCGCTGCGAGGGCGCATAAATTAATTGCGCTATTTGTGTCAGATGCTCATTTGAAGGCTGATTAATAGAATTAGTAGATAAATACACAGAAGAAATTCAAAGCTAATAGAAAAAGACAGCACAGCGTCAGTCCACATCAATCGATTTAAGACTTAACAGTATTTTACAACAGCTTAGGTTTGACAACAAAGGACGTCATGTTGCCATCGACAAAAAGAGGCTAAACGTCAACACAACAAATTAGCTCTTTCTACGCATGAACATTTTTAATGGTGAAATTAATTTTCCATAAACACGACCTGCAGCGCGGGAAGAGGAAATCATCTTGTTCACTGACGTGTTTATCTTCACTCATTCATGATGTGCTATTAATATTATGACTAATGAATGTTAATGATACAATGTGTTGTTTGTAACATGGGAGAAAAAAATATTAAAGGTGCAGTGTATAGGATTTTGTGCACAACCAGGTGATTATCATCCAGAACACAAACTCGACTGATGCACAGTGGATTTTGAACATACAGATTTTCAACTCATCACCATCACTATATTAATACCAAGTCAATATTTAAGCAAGAAAAGCGATAAATGTATCTCTCCAGAGACGAAGCCAAATAAAACGTTTCAGCTGTTATTTAAACCTTTTCACGCCATTTTACATAGAAGTCTACAACAATAAAATCATAAAATCAAACCTATTCTAAGAAATTCACGCTTGAACAAATATTAGAGTGACAAAAAAAACAACTTCAATCACTGGTACTTGATGTAAACATTTTGACGTGTGCTGCAGCCAGCCACTAGGGGGCAATCAAGATGGAGCCGTCACAATGTCCAGATATAAGTACAAATATATTTACCTTTTGTAATTATGGTCCCGGTCGAGCGACTGTATGTCAAAACCCAGATTTAAAATAAATATATAATTTAATTTAAATTCTGAATAGAAAGTTAATTCAATCATGTTGAGTATAAAAATGTGGTTGTGATCTAAGGGGGTGTGTTTGATGTGTTTTCAGAATAAACCCCACCCACATACCTGAAATATAAAATGTCCTCCATGATGCAAGTAGGTCAAGATTTGTTAATTGGTCTAAAATGTGTTTGATGGTGAAAAACAAAATGGCTCCT
>JAFBJT010089066.1:272-14553 GCA_016785325.1 Chascanopsetta lugubris
ATGGGTCCCTTGAAAGGACAACCAAACAATTAGCAGCATTAACGTCCTTTGTGCAATCAGTCTTTTATCCCATATAAATGCCGGTGGTGGTGTATCCGAATCTGCAGCTTTGGACCTGATCCGTCTGTTTAACTCTAAATGTGGCTGACGTTCCAAAAACAATTCTGCAATCAGTTTTGAAAGAGATACGGCAGCTGGAGACAAAGACAGATGTGGCTCGTTTTAACCCGTGACTCAGCCGTTCCACATCTTTCCTCTGAAGCCCTGCAGCGCTAAAGCCTCTCTCCACAGTCATGACCTGGACACCAACTGTTGCTGCCACCAGCATCTATTATTACACATGCCATCAACATTTTGAACTTATTGTTTTGCTCTGGCCCGAACAGCATCGCCATCATGTGTCATTTTTAGAGCTGTTGGGATTAGAGATGGCAGCCATGTTGCTCCACTATGTCGTCCGGAGTTAACAAATTAAACATTTTCAGAGCTTTAATGAAAAATAGATGTCGCTAAATCCTACACTCTGCACCTGTAACACAGTTATGGCAAAATTGAGAGGTTAATTTATTCCATTCCTGCTATTATTGATATTCTGTACATTATTCCAATAGTGTAGTTGTATTGCTTTATTTACACATGACACATAAAGGGGTATCTTATGTCAGCTGTGATTATTTGCATAGATTTGAATACAATGAAATTGTACTGTAATACATATAATGTATAACGTGCTTTTTATTGAGTTAATTTCAAATGATTTCAATTTGTTGAGCTTTCCCGTTGCCTAATTGCACAATACCAAGTAGGATGTGTTCTTTCTCTCCTTAAAAGGGCATTTCCAGGAATGTCAAGGGAGCGTTTGTGGAATTTACATTTACCGCAATGGGGGTGTGTTTGCTACTCTACGTGTATAAATCCCACGCAAAACACAAAATGAGGTAAGCTCACTTCTATTATGGGATACAATATAATTGGTTGTGATAATGAAACTAAAGTATTGTGAGAAATCTCTTTTAAATGAGTCATAATATTTCCGCGGTTTTCAAACCCCCCCTATTTCTGTGACTTGGTATGTTCCAGAGGTCTACACGGAACCCAACGTTTAGATGAGGAAGTGAAGGGCGGTGGTTGAGAAGACAAGCAGCACCGGGCTAGCTGACGTATTTGGACGCAGTCGGGTAAGACAATGTCTTTAATTTTCTCGTTATTTAAACAAATGTTAGCGCAGTCACAATGATTTCACCCTTATCATATCACAAGTCCGTAACTGTGCCAATGAATGATAATCGGAACGAAGCATTTTGAGTGTTCGCTGTAGGAAAAACACGGCTAACTGTTAGCTTCGCAGCTAACTGCCGAAACAAACGAAGCGGCAGTAGATCTACAGGGTTGCTGCCGTTGTCTGTAAAGGTAGTTTGCAGCATAATGGTTGAAAGGTAGTCCTTTGAAAAATAAAGATGCGCTTCCTTAAATAGATACACGTACATTCGATTTACTTCATGTAGCCTAAACTAGGCCGCGAGCCAGTAGGAGTGTACGTATTTGCTCAAAACACAACGTAATGGATTGTGGTTGGACGTTTCCCACAAACGGTTCAACATGACTATTAAATCTTACAGGAATAAGATTAAAGACGTTGTGCTAAATTCACAATTACAAGTAATCTGTCATGAAATCCTCCTAAAAACGTCGAATTACCAATCGAATGAACTATAAGATGATTTAAAGTTAGCAGTTTCTAAAAGACGTACATTTCAGTGAATGGCTCGGTATAGATAAAACATAAACCCTTTTGTAAATCCTGGTACTTGACAAATGATTGACATTAAAACTGATCAATGACAATTAGTAGGTAATTTCGTACTCTGCGTTGTTTTTGGATACTTTAACTTGGGTTGTATAATTGACTGCTCACATTTATCATTGTGTTTTGTATATTACAGTGATGGCTGAAAGGTGTTCCCTTCAACTTTGATAATATGTGATTTACATTTTATATTATGGGAGAAACCAAATCAGTAAAGATAGAAATGTCGCAACCCAAATTCAGGTTCATATCACATCGGCACAAGACACAGCTCCACGTAGACCTGTCTGTCAAAGTTAAAACTCCATTAGCGCCATGTAGCTAAAACATACAGGTGTCAACAGAAAGACACAAGTGCGGGACAGTGTAAACTCTACAACCAAGACATTGCCAGATAAGGGCATGTGTCCATGGATCAGTAGTTTTCCTTGCGCTCTGTGAGGTAATTTTCTCACCCTTTTGTGAAGCCATGGTGCTGATCAACCTAGAAGGATGAAGAACATTTCCATTTATAGCTCAGATCGAGGGACACCACACTGGGGATTCGCTGCCAGAGAATGTAATGACCGTCACCGAGTTGTGCACACGGATGACTGCATCTTATTTTGAGTAGCATCGCGACCCATTTGACTTTCGATCAGATTGTTTCCCCGTCTGCCACACGGACCGTCAACGCCTGTCCCTCGGGTTCAGGATGATTATATCCATGACTGATACTTTTATTACCTTTTGAATCCAATGACTATGTATGATTTTTACATTAGCTGCAAGTTCCCTCTACATGGTCAACGATGACTTTGCATTTGATAAAACATTACTGCCTGACAACTCGGTATTCATGGTTTGGACAACAGCCATATTGGCACTGTCAAAGTTATTAAATCATTCCACAGACATGCGCATACCACACAGAACACACCCGCCAAAGAACTCTTAGCCGCCTTTGTTTAACTTCAAGCTACATACGGACTTGTGATTGACACTGGTACTCGTTTCTATGTCCTGGTTTGTTCACCTGATATTCACTGCTTTTCTTCCTAATCTTGCAGAAACACCAAACAGTCAAAATGTCGAGCAAAAGAGCAAAGGGAAAGACCACAAAGAAGCGCCCTCAGCGCGCCACCTCCAATGTCTTCGCCATGTTTGACCAGTCTCAAATCCAGGAGTTCAAGGAGGCCTTCAACATGATCGACCAGAACCGTGACGGGTTTGTCGACAAAGAGGACCTGCACGACATGCTGGCCTCGCTGGGTGAGTGAGTGGGTCTCTGTGGGAGCCTCAGGATAATCTGACATATCCACATGAGGCTAAGTGCATTGTCCTTCTTTTGTCTTTTTTTTTTCCAGGTAAAAATCCAAATGATGATTACCTGGAGGCCATGATGAATGAGGCCCCCGGACCCATCAACTTCACTATGTTCCTCACAATGTTTGGTGAGAAGCTCAATGGCACAGACCCAGAGGATGTGATCAGGAATGCGTTCGCCTGCTTCGATGAGGAGGGAACAGGTACATTGCAAAATTTGCTCATATGGCTGTTTTATGAATATTTTAGCCCCAGAAAGACACAAGGTTTCCTGAGGACATTCTTATGTGTCAGGCTGTTGTCTTATATAGTACGTCCTCACTGTTCGTCCTCCCTAGGATTCATCCCGGAAGATTACCTCAGAGAGCTGCTGACAACAATGGGCGACCGGTTTACAGACGAGGAGGTGGACGAGCTCTTCAGGGAGGCTCCCATCGACAAGAAAAGCAACTTCAACTATGTGGAGTTCACACGCATCCTAAAGCACGGTGCCAAGGATAAGGACGATTAAAGAGTCACACCAGCATTCTCCTCCTCCTTCTTCTCCGCCTCCCTCCATCAGCTAGATGACCGTGCTGCATGTCTCGACTCTCCAATATAGAACCCTTTCTACCAAACCAAAGCAATAAGTATCCACTCTCTTTGTAGTGAACTGCAAGTACTGTCAAAGTTACACATCTTGAATGAGAAAGGAAAACAATTCCAACTTTTCTTCTGTCGTTTAAAGATGTGTTGACAGCACTTTGGTAGCTATCGGGGGGAGGGGATACGTCTTTGCAATTCATGTGATCGGGTATAGCTGAATTTCTACGTTTTATAATATAAACTTTTTAAATAAAGGCCTCTATCAAGTTATACACTGCTGTTTCCATTTCATAAACGACAACTGAAATAAACGTTGCATTGCTCTCGTTATTTATCTTAAGGGCTTAAGAGTTGTTCAAGTCCTGACAAGTCTTGGCGAAACTCACTGAGCGTGTGCAGACGAGCCAGATTCTTTCTTCAAAAGGGAAAACTCGTGGATTCAGCTTGTACAGAAAACCGGGGTAATGTTCTAGAACACTCAGGAAAAACAACTTATAAGGATTGATGTTCAAAAACTTACTGCCAGTCACTCCATTATGTCATAGAAGGTCTGGTATTCAGAGAATGTCTTATTTACCTAGCGGCCTGTCAGATAACCATGATTACATCAGGCCATATCTGATTCAGCAGATGTGCCTCTAGCTCATGTTTGTGCTCAATTCCAAAAGAATCTGCTCCTGTAGAGAATGGATAATGAATAACCTGGATAATGTTAACCTGTTTTATTAAGATTACATCAGATTACAGTTGTACAAGTGTACATAATCGGCTACACCTCTGAATTTCACCTCATCTAAAAGGCTTCTTTACTTTGGGTACTTTACTTTTGAATTAGCCATAACAAATGTATGAAATGCATTTGCATTAAAGGTTCAGTGTGCAGGATTTAGTTACATTTAGTGGTAAGGCTGCATCTAGTAATTGTACACCTCACCCTCCAAGCATGCAGGTAGCTTTTAGTTATAATGGATCACCCTCTTGTTATAATTCATGGTCAGACAATCACATGCCTATTCCACTGCTGACAGGAAATGCCTCTAATCATCTAAATCGTACACATGGGACCTTAAATTAAGCATTTCCTTGAGGTTATTTAAACAGTCTTATTCTTCCATGAATTCAATGAAAATAAAACTAGTAGAGTAATAATTGTAGAATGCAGTAAAGTTGTACTAAGTCAGTATTTGGTGTCAATGACAATTGCAGAAAGCCATAAATGAACTTTCGTCACCATGACAGTGGTGCGTTCAAGTACTGGTAGAATATCTCAGCATTTAGCACTATGCATATGTAGTTTGAATCATATTTTACATTTAAAGGGAGCTTGAATCAAATAATATAATCTCATTGTAATAAAAAACGGCATATATCCATGTAATGCACCAATCAGCAATTTCAAACTATTAATTTGACCCGGGATTTCATCAGAACAGGATTGAGGTCAGTTACAAAAATACCCCAGTAAACACGTGTACGAGATGCTCCTGAACGCCTCATTAAACCTTACGGAACAGGACGAAACCACGCTCGGACGACTTCCTGTACACCAGCCGTTACATGACAGCTTTCCACCGCCAGGAAGGTCCAGGTAGGAGCCTTACAGATTGCTTAGGTCAATTATAACTCGTATACCACTTTGAGTTTAGGTTTCAATCATAGAAACGTGAATGAACGGGAAAAGTATCACTCTTCAGGACTAGGAAGGGAATTAGCGGCTAATGCTAAGGTTAGCTAACAGCATCCCTCAAGGTTGGTCAGTTACATTTTATACGTTCATTTTCCATCATATTTTTTCTATCAACATGGTATTAAAGGGCGTTGCTGTGTTTGAAAAGCATTCCGTTGTTGTTTATGTTTCAGCTGGTTCCGAGGGGTCTTGGTCAGGGGTCCAGGGCCGGTTCTAAACATGATCCGGAGACTCCCCCTTCTCGGCCAGCTGGGGATTCACCGTCTCCCCGCTGCCGGATCCGTCTGCCCTTCCACCAGACTCCTTGGAGCCGTCAGTGCAGGTCTGCCCTCGTGTTCAGCCTGCATTTGCCCCCCAGTCAAAGACCAGGGCTGCTGGAGGCACCTGTCCGACTGTGGCCCCAGGAGCCTGACCACCGTCATCAGCAGGGAACCGTCCTTTGTGGCCAGCGCCGGCGGCGGCGGCAGCGGCAGCTCCGTGGGTCTCCACGGCAATTCCGAGATCCCCCGGCTCCTTCTGAGCCAGCTGTACCCACCCGCCGCCTTGGAGGAGCAGCGTTTCCGGCTGAGCCTCAACCACTGCTCCTCCTCCAAGCAGGTCTTCAAGCTGCTTCGCTCGGCGCTAGTCCTGTCCGACACCATGGCGTCGGCGGTGCTCCACCGCGTGGCCGACCTGGAGCAGGAAGGGACGTCGCTGAGGGACCCCGCGGTGCTGGAGAACGAGGCCATCAGGGCCCTGTGCTCCCAGCTGGAGCAGGACTCCGGGCGGCTGACGGATGCGGGGCTGGTGTCGGCTCTCCTGGGCTGCGCTCGCCTCTTTCTGGACCCCCGGAGCCCGCTGGTGGTGCGGCTGCTGTCCGAGAGCCAGGACAGGCTGGACCGGGGGAGGATGGCTGTGGCTCACCTGTGTACTCTTGGCAAGGCGGTGGTCGCCATGGAGGGTCCCGGCTGCGAGATGCTGGAGCTGGTGATGAAGGGCATCCAGAGGCAGCGGCCGGCCCAGTGGACAACATCGGATCTCGTTGAGGTTTACGAGCTCCTGCAGATTTGTGTGGGCGAAGATGGTAAATACAGGGACTTGCTGAAGGCCATGCACACCAACGCCCTGTCAGTCACCTCCTGGATGAATCCCGATGGTGTCAGCAGAATCCTCGACGCCCTCGTGACCTTGAACCAAAACCAGGCCTGGCTTCTCGTCATCGGTCTGTGCAAACAGGCCGTGCAGCTGGTCCCCGACTTCACGGATGAAGAACTCAGCCGCGTGCTCCGGGCGCTCATGCACTTTGGCCACACCGACCCTCACTTCGTGGAGGCCCTGGAGAAGCACGTGCCAACCGTGGTTTTCACCTCCCACCCCGAGACGGTCACCATGGTGGTGCAGTTCTTCTCGCGGAGGGACATCCTCTCCCCGCGGGTGTTCAACGCCGTCGCCGAGAGCTTTGTGTACCGGGCGAAGGACTACAGCACCACCCAGGTGGCCAGGCAGATCATGGCCTTCGGGAAGCTGGGCTACCTCCCGCCCAACGCGGGGGAAGTGTACAGGAAGGTGGAAAACATCCTGCTCACGCGCTACTCACATTTCCAGCCGCGGATGCTGCTCAACCTGCTCCACGCCTGCATCCTGGTGGAGCGCTTCCCCGTGAACTTTGTCTCCAAAGTCTTCAGCAGTTACTTCCTGCAGCAGCTGCAAGGTAAAAGAGAAAGGACGCACCTCTGCAAATGCAAATCCTTCACTTCTTCACGTGTTTGTGGTTTTGTTTTTTTCCCTGCAGAGGAAGAGGCGGGGTTGGATCGTATCGTCCTGGCACAGCTGACTCAGCTCTACATGACTGTGAAGCTGGAGTGTCCTTCCTATGTGGTAAAGTGTTTGAAACGAGGTCGAACGTTGCCGATCGGAAACCTGATTACGCACACCGCTTTCCACCTCCACAATATTGCCACCTGCCAGACGACGACACAATAAAGTGTCTGGTCGTTGTAGATAGGATTTTTCTACTTTTTATCTAATTACTTTTCAGACATTTTCTGTTAGACTTGTGTGCTTTGAACATCTTAAAAAGCAGCAAAATGAGTCGAGCTATTTTTATACATGTACATTAATAAAACAATCTCATTTGCTAGATTTACGATATATTGAAATTGAACTAACAAGAGCAAAGGAAAATGTCAATAAGTTCAAGTTGTAAATAAATTAAACCTGAATTTGAGATGGAAACGTGATAAACGAGTATAATCTGACGGGCAGAGATAAGGTCTCTTTCACAGGATCAAAATCTAATGTCGAATTCAAAGATATAGATAAGCTGCCTCCTCCTGCGGTTGTTTCATAATTAGACAAAGTTATAGAGCTTTTCATTTTTTTTTTAGCTCCACTAAAATCAGGGTTTTTTCACCTTTCATCAGGGTCCCCAGTTGCATCCCAAGTTCCGCGTCACCTCCTTCCTAATGCCTGGATGTACCCTGGAGTCCCCCACGTGTCCGCTTCTCCACAACTCTGTCAGAAAAGGACTGATCCAGCTGCTGGGGTCTCGATCCTATTTCAGTTCCAGAGTTCTGACGCCGTACTGCTACACCCTCGGTAACAGACACACATTACAGCAATTCTTTTATCTTCATATTTTTTCACATTGTACCTACAAGTGATTTAATCCTCATCCTGTTCTTATAGACGTGGAGATAAAGGTGGATAAAGAGGGATATGTGATGTCTGCCAGGCAAACTCTGAATGTACACAAAAGGCGAGTTGCTTTTATGAATTCTATATTAAACCATGACGCTCGAGGTTTTACATTTAGACATGAAATCCGTCTGAAGTCAAATCTTTAATAGCGGACGTTTGTTTACAGGATAGCCCTGTGTATCGATGGACCGAGGAGGTTCACCACAAACGATAGGAGGCTGGTGGGTCAAGAGGCCATCAAGCAGAGACACCTGAGGCTTTTGGGATATGAAGTTGTTCAGGTCAGACCCTCACGTTGACGTTCACGCTTTAGGGCCGACAACAAGTGGAGCGCAAATTTCACATGGGCCACATTGCATTATTTTAAGGCCAATTAAAAATGGGCCATGGCCTTTACCAGGATGCTGTGCACACACTTTGATTCACACCTACACACTGGTACAGATGCAACACTATAGATCTTTGATTTCAGTATTATTAGTTTTATATGATGAAATAAATTGGGAAGTTTTTTATGTTTACCTTTTTTTTCCCATTTTTCTAGATTCCTTATTATGAATTAGAGAAACTACAAGACATGACCAGTTTGGTGCAGTATCTTCACCGGAAGATCTTCCCACACACCTACAGGTTGAGCTGGTGATGATATAAGAAATGTGTTTTCCTGCAGATGTGACACGGATTGTTTTTTTCTTCTTTTCAGAGAAATTGCTATTTATTTTTGCTAATTCGTTTGTGCCAAATCACGCTATTTATTTTTCAATAAAGTGAACTTTGAGTAACTCGTCACTCTAGAATGACTTGAATGCTTCGTACCGAGTGAAGTTTGAAAAATATAATTTATTTTGTCCATGGTAAACATTAGGTTGCAGAAACTGTACAAAGTTAAGAGAATCCCAGATTAAACAATCACCTTAGATATACGTCTTACAGATATAGAATAATCCACCTTTAGTCTAGAAACCAGATTTTTGATGTCCTCACACATTGCTTGGTCAGTTAGATGCCTTGGTTGCCAGCACTGCTTAGTTTAAGGCCGGGGGGAGTGTCTTTTGGATAAATACAAAAAAAGGCTATGATACATATAAAAGCAGCAGGCTGTGCAGAGACAGTTTCTTTATGTCGCTGGGATCTGAGGAAGGCCAAACTCATCCACCAGAATACCATCCTGTGAGATATTAAAACAAAAAAAACATCAATCAAGCAACTTGTCTGTAAACGAACAAAATGTTAAAAAAATGTAAAAAATAAAATGCCTATAATTGTGACGTACCCGGTTGGCTGACTTGTCGCCAGGCAAACTGTCTGGGATGGAAGGAGCTGTTGAAGCGTCGTCCAGGTAGGAGCTGTCCTCATCCATGAGCTCATCTCCCAGAGCATCCAGTTCTGTGGACAAAGCATGTGCTTTCTGTTATAGTGACTTTATATAATATACAACTGCACAGGTAAATAATCATTCAGATGTACAACAGAAGTAACTACTGCAGCTTTAATTCGAGTTTCAAGTCAAAGAAAACAACACTGTTTTCCTGACCTGCTTCCAAGTCGTCTTCATCGATGTCAGGTGTGCCATAGCTCCTGCTCAGAGCCTCCTGGATTTCATTGGCGTCCTCCATCATGTCCTCCAGCTGATCCTGGACATCCTGTACATTACGGACAATGGAGACTTGGAATCACAACAATACTAAATGTGAAGTGAGTATGTCTCAGCACACTGTCCACAGTATAATGTTCTGGTAAAAAAGGTAAACAACCATTTACCTCAATCTGATCAATGTTGACTTTCTTGTACGCCTTCTTCATTTCTTTGACGCCAACCTTCATGGCATCCACCTAAAAGAAAAACAAACGTTAACAGGAAACCACCTTGTTATTGTCGCAGAGCTTTGACTTAAACAACGTCGCCTCTCACCGTGGTCTTAGTGTCTTTAAGGGTCTGGATTGTGTAGTTTGCTTGTTCCATATTGAAGGACTGCTGCGTCAGGTTGTCTCTCTGACCCTCGTACCTGGAGGGCAAATTGACATATCAAGCCTTTTACAAAAGAGGAAATAGGGAACTGAACATAGAAGCTTACCAAAAAAAAAAGTACTCACATTCTCTTCTGCTTCAGAACTCTCAGGGCCTTTTGCTTGACCATGTTCTGTCAGAGGAAAAAAGGAATGGTGGCATTTATTTAAAAAAAAGTTAATGATACTCATGAGAAAATATGAAGCGGACGCGCATTTAATGACACTGGCAAAGGATGGATACAATTAAACATGTTATTTATTCTTCAACATCAAAATGTCCTCTTGATTTACGGTGATGCCCTAAGTCCAGAGGAGTTGGGACACGGTTCTGAAACATCTGGACATGAACACTCACCTTGGAGGGTCCATCCCTCATCTTCTTAATCTGCTCCTTGTACTTGACAAGTTCAGAATCTAGTCTGGCGATTTTCTTGTCGATGGACTCCGCACGAGAATCAACCTGAGAGGAGAAAACACGTGAACTATTACCTGCAGGCTCATGACACACTTCCCCCCAAGCTGAGAATAGCTATGGTCGGACCGATTAACGTGTATAACTGGTTTCTATACGTGAGAGAATGAAATGAATTCTGCTTAGTCACACGACAGGCACGGATTCCAGCACTTGGTTGCATAACACCGATTCATTACGTCAACAAAAATACATTGTTTATGCAAGTATTAGCCGGTTTATAAAGTATCTGGCGAAACTACAACTTTCATAAATGTGATATTGTAAACGATTATTAATATGTTACATATTTAACACTGTTATGACGATAAGGACAGAGAAACCCCGATACTACTTCTGCTAACAAACTCGGCTAGCCATTAGCCACCACAGCCTCCATCTTTGTTTACTCGAGTCAGCGGTTAAAAGTCGTTAGAAACTTGATACTTACGCTTCCTATACAGTCTGTGAGGTTGGGTGGTGGAGCCTTGGGTTTTCCTCTCCCGAAGATACGATTCATTTTGGCGAAATGAAGGCTTGAAAGGGTAGAGAGCAGCTGCGAGGACTCGCTATCAACGTCCGACTGTGGCAAAGCACCCGGAAGAGAAGTTTGTAGGTGACGTCAGAGTGATCATGTGATCACTTGTCACTCAGCCCCGCCCAACTCTGCGCACTGTTCACTGGGAGCTGATTTGTTTTTGTTCTGTTTTTAAAGGAAACACTTTTTAATATGAATGCACTTTAACTGCATTAATCTGTTCTTGTATAATACATTTTCTGTTTTTAATATTGTTATATTTTTGCACCATTTTGACCACTATCAAATTATCAAAAGTTTATCAAAGCGCCATCAAGCACTATCAAGGCTTTGCAGGACATTTATTCTATGTTTATGTTTTTTTTCTGAGAAATTCAGATTGAGTTCAGCATACTCAACATTCACACTGCATGTTCTGAGCAATGCATGATCAATTTCACATGGAACATTTCCCAAATTATGTTTTAAAGCAATTTGAAGTGTGTATGAGAAAAAAATCACAATAGGTTGATGAAATGTATCAACATGAAGGAATGGCCCTGTTAGAGTTAGGATTGTTACTTGCCCAGATTTGATTGGATGTGTCCTGGCAATTGACACATCTGAGACACCTTCCACTGTTCACTCTGGTTTCTTTGTCTTTGATGTAAAGAATCTTAGTGCTTTTGATTAAGGCACTGGAGAATGGAATGAAGTAAGCCATGGTGATTTGGCAAACTGAATTTTTAAAGCACATTTCAATATAATACACGTTATAGGTCAATGTGCTTGAATAGAAATACAATTAAATGAAAAAAATAAAAAAGGAGGCCACAATTAAAATGGTTTCATCAAAATCCAAAATTGGGAAAATGATCAAATAAGAAAAAACACATATCTACATCATCTGTCAATCATGTAATCATCTAAAACAGATTCTGTAGTGAAGCATCTGCACCTGCCAAGACATGTACATAAAACTATCAATCACTGCTTTTCTATTTTCATTCGGGCCTTTTCTTTTTTCCAGTAATGCCATTGCCTGTCCACTAGATGGCGCTGCTGACATACAGAATACATGCACACGCATACTAAAAGCACAACCCTGAACCTCCCTGTGGTGTAAATGAATTTTTTTTTTTTTTTAAAAGACCCCCAGGCTTCTTGAGGGGGAGGATATGGGTAAACGGACAACATGTTGATGACGTCACAGGGAGAGAGAAGAGAATCAATGTGGACTTATTTATGTGGCTTTAATATTCAACACTTCACAGACAGTATGGGTTGATCAATACATCTCCCGCTCGCTCCGCACGGAGCAGACCGAGCCAATTTACAGTGAGCAGCTTCAACCAGTGAACACAGAGATATTGAAATATTCGAAAATAAGCAGAATGACGCCCTGCATCGCCCTCTGTGCCTCCGAGTCATCAACAATTGATTAAAACCCACACAGGACGTTATTCATTTTGAATTTCCTCTCCAGTGAGACAAAGCCCATGAGTAAATATATTTAGAACGACACATAATGTATTTGCGGTACATTCAGAAGTAACAGCACAGTCCATCGAGTATATATAAATACATAAGCAGCTGGTTGCATTTTACTATCATAGCGATGGGAAGCGACATGCGACAGATGCAGCTGAAAGTCAATGATGTCTGTGCAAATCAAATGTAGCATCATATATTTACAAAATAAAGGAATCCTGCACCTCAGTGGTGTCAAACTCTTTTCAGTTCAGGGGCCTAAATCAGCATAACGCTGCCACAACGACCTCTCACATCAAACCAGAGCTCCCCCTAGTGTCCTGGCGTAGTAGGTGCAGGTCAATAAACCAACACCTAAGTAACTTTTACACTTTTCAAAGTCAGCCGGGCGGATTAGACAATCTGAGGTGCCAGTTCTGGGTCCACATGTTTGACACCCCTGCACACACTTCATACTATACTGAGTATTTGTCAGAGTAAAGAGGAGAACACCTCTCCATAGCAAAAGCATGACAATATCATGGTACAAGCCAGACACAGCACACACGATTGGACTATACAGAGTTAGATTCGACAGCTTCTCCGTCTGGACACGACTCCAAAGTCGAAGCTGCGCGGTAAAGAGCCCTCTGTCAAATCTGAAAAGCACATTCAAGTCCAGGAGTGGACCACTCGAAAAGGTTCCTCTGAACCTCTTCAGTGACCCCATCATCACTGTGTAAAACACGAGGCTGAATCCCTCAAATCATTTCCCCTCGTCTCATCATCCTGGACTGTACAAGGCACACGTGGTGATAGAAAGTAACAACATGGGACAGGAAGTGTGTGTGTGTGTGTGTGTGGGGGGGATAAATAAAATAAATAAAAACACATAAATAATGAACAAAGAACATGAAACATACCTGAGGAGTGGACTCGTGCAGCCGCTTCACCTTCAATCACTCAAGCAGCTGCACTCGTTATCCTCCCCTGTCACAGGTGTGGCTGCTCTGTGAGCCACCTCCACATTAAAGGTACATCTAGAGCCATCTAGAGGTGAGAATGTGCATTACATCTGCTTTCACTCAGGAGAATCCTTCAGTTGCCATTACAGCACGTAAACACATGGTGGAGCAGCAGGAGTGGCTCTTCTTCTTCTATGGAGGCAGCCATTTTGAACCCAAATGTTTTTGCGATGGACTAAAAATGTTTTGACTTTTAATGACAATTGAATGTTCTATAGGCTTGGGGAGGGTTGAGGTGGCGGCTATTCAGCTGCAACTTCACCACTAGATGTCACTATATACCCTACCTACAGAGTGGACCTTTAATGTCTCCAGAGAATCCTTTGATATATGTAACTGACCTCTTACATTATTCGTTACTTTAAAAGAATCACTAAATGCTTCCAGATTCGATTATTTCCTTTATCTATCACAGTCAGTAATATGATATCGAGATATTACCTCTTTAAATTTAATTGAGCCCAAATGAGCATATTTTCCAACCAATTAACAGCCAGGAAAATTGAAATGACATCTGGTTTCTTTGTCAGAAAAGCAGCGAATCTTCATTGAATGTGAATAATTGCAAATTGAATGAACAATAAATAGGTTTCTCATCGCGGTTCTATCCTCCATGTGGGTGCACTCAGAAAGTTTCAAACACACCTTCACTTCCTGCTTCACATTGATGCTGAAGATAAAAAACAAAACAAAAAAAAACAACACTTTATGATTCCCAACCCCCCCCCCCCCCCGCCCCCCCCCG
>JAFBJT010089066.1:30189-56665 GCA_016785325.1 Chascanopsetta lugubris
GTACCCTAACCCTAACCCGAACCCGAACCCTAACCGAACACTGGGAGAAAATCTAAAACTCAAGACTTCAGCTAGATTTCTATCCTCTGTTGGTCACAGGTCCTAATATATCCTAATCTCTATGATGCCATTGCAGACTGAAAAGACAATGAGCATATGACAGTGTTAATGACACAACTCTTACTTCCTCCCTCCAAACTCATAAAACCTCATTGGAAAGTGTCTGCATAAAATTGTTATTCTATATCTGGAGATATAATGACAAAAAATGACTGGAATCATAAACACTGCATCTTTAATGCATCAATAATGCAATAATGTTTTAAACATAGTCCCGGCTTTAAAACATTTAAAATGGTCAAAATGATTTGACATTGGCAGGTATGAGGTTATTGGCTATCGTTACATTATTATGAGTTATTGTTGAATTAACTGCAGTTAACTCTCATTGAAAAAATATAACCTCTCTTAATTTCTTGAGGAACTTAGTGAGGCCACCATTAATGACCTTTGGAACTCCACTGACACCCACGCAGATTTGGAAGTCAGTATGTGAGAGAGCAAAGGGTTAAAGCAGCTGTCAAACCCAACACCCCACGGCTTAAGTCTCTTAACTCTGACAAGTCCAGGCTCCTCAAGCCAGTGCCTCCAACATGATGGACACTCTCTTAAAAGTTGCCCATTTACCTCTTTTTTTGCAGTCATCCTCCCTCCCTCCCTCCCTCCCTCTGTCACCTCTGTTCTTCCCTTTTCTTCTTGAAGATGCTTGCAAGATGAAAGGCTGTGGCCCTCGATCTTACCTTATCGCTGTCTTTAGAGCTTGCAAGAACTTGGCGGTATACCTCAGCTTTTTCAAGCAAGTGAGGGAAAGAGAGAGAATGAGAAGAGAAATAGCATTGGGGATTATAGTTCTGAGGACAAACCTGACTATTCACACTTGGCATTAGCAAGACAGCCCGGGTACAAGAAGGATATTTTTTATTCCCTTCAATTTAACTTTAATTACTCAAATCTCGGCGAGGGCACACAAGAAAAGCCCAGGCATTTGTGTCTGGGAGATTAGCTGACTGCCCTGCCAAGTCCTCGCCAGCGCTGCATCGTTAGATAGAATTCAAATTCAAATCCAGGCTAAAGACAGTGCAGCTGTCGCCCCCCTGGCCTGAAAACCCCCCTGGATCAGGAACGAGCTGTCCTCCCTCCTCCCTTCTTTCCCCAGGAGAAACCTAATCCTGCCTCCCTCTCTTCCTCTCTCGCTATCGCTCTGTCTCTCTCCCTCTCCCCCTCTGATGGCCGTGACAGCTCAAATAAAGCCGTTAAAGCCTCCCTGAAATAATTAGTAATTAAAAATAAAAAGTGGGTTGTTTTGTATTTATTTGGCGTCTTTCCTCAGGTCAGGACACGAGGCTTGCATTTGTAGGTGTCATGGGCGGCAAGTCTTCCATCACGCCCTGAATCGTTTTGAAGGCATTTCCTCACGGACGTATCAGGTTAAACAAACACTTCCACAAGGGAAAACTTGCCAGGCTTTCCTCTCTTGAGGAAGTTTGATGACATGCTTAAATTCTACGTCTCTGTGACGTGCGATACAGCACAGTCTTCATTGGGGGCTTGTTTAATCTTGTCAGTGAAGGACTCTTCCTCCTCCTTCACTCCCTCACTCCTTCCTGAATCTGAAACCTCTCTGCAGAGACGGCTCAAAGGGAGACCATCTTACACAACACCAAAATCCCCACTAGTTGTTCGCCTTTCACCCACAGTTGACTTCGTGAACACCTGCAATGTCTATGATAAGTAGCTGGTTTTATCTCATTTGGGAGAGCAGACCCCCATTATCGCAGGTTCAGGGGCAGATACCCCCGTCGCGCTGCAGGCCGCAAATGATAATCCACGCTGCCACTCCGCTGAAATCCTAGTAAAATGATCCTAAATTGACAAAACCCTTGGATCCTCTGGACTAGGTTAAGCCTCATCTATTAGTGCTACAGTAGCTCGGGATGAAGGTTCGTCAGCCTCGTGCCACTCCAGAGAACATCAGCGGCACCGTCCTTTCGCTTATCTTCCTCCTTTAATCCACACAGACACACCAATGCAACAGGGGCAACGAGTTCACCATCCCTCTTCCTCTTAAGTCTTTAGGTAATTTGTTCATAACGTCATGTGGTTGGCTCACTGAAAACACTGCAACCAGCCTGTAATATCAGAGCCTTCAGTATTAAGTTGTGCTAAACTGTAACTTGTTATTTCACTGGCCCTGAGTCCATGAGAACAGTCATGTATTGGCAAGATGGAATTAAAGGTGCAGTGTGTACGATTTGGTTGCATGTTGTATCCGTCACCTCACCCTGACCCTTCTGATCATGCAGGAGAACACATGGTAGCCCTCAGTTGTCATTAAAACTGGTGGTTGGTATGTCCACTCTGGGCCACTGTAAAAACATGGCAGTCCCCATACAGAGGACCCTCTCCTCATGTAAATATACATTAATGGGTTCATTTTAGGGAAATGGGAACAAAAACACATTTAAGTAATCATGAAAATGATGGTATGTAGTTGTTTTGTCATTTTTTTTATACCAATAGAAGAGACAAAAATCTTACACACTGCACATTTAAGAGGAGGTTTACCATGTTGCCGGGAAAACTGGCAATAAAATATGATACATAGAATATGTGGCATGTCTCGGCCACTCAGGAGATGTTTTCAAAGTACAACCTGGACTTGATAAAACAACATGTAGCTCAGATGAAAAGCCTAAAAGGTCCCCAGGCATCCTCAGGGATGTTAGTAAGGGGGGCCACAGGGAGTAACAGCAGTCCAAGATGAAGTCATGGCATGGCAGCCAAATAATGGGTCCTGTTATATGAGCCTGTTTTAACTATAGCCAATCATATGTTGTCTTGGTGGATGTAGACCCCTGAAAGGTTGACAGAGGCCTCTGCAAGAACAATTAAATGCAAAAGACCGGTTCAATAGGGGAAGACAGCAAGCAAAAGGCAAAAATGTCCCAGACCTCCTGGAGTTTACTTGTTATCTTCCTGACTGAGTTCTAACAAGCAGCGAGAGCCAAGTTAATAAGCTCTACTTCCCCTCCCATCCCTCTCCTATCCCGTTCTCCCATCATCTCTCCTCACAGCCCTCCCACCCCTCATCACCCCTGTATCCTCCCTTGCGGTCTCCTCTGCCTTAAGGGAGGGGAGAGTGATTAATATCTGCTTAACTTGTTACCTAATTCATTATGGAATAGCAGTTAATTTGATTTGATATTATTTTAATAATATTCTGTAATATATTAGATTGTTTCAGGCTATCAAAATCATTTTCCAATTATTACAGTTACTCAAGCAAGTCCAGCGCCCCCTCCCTCACCCCCCACCCCCATTGTGGTAAACGGCAGTTGGTCTGACTGAATACATTAGATGCTACAACTCCATCCTGCCAATTGAGGGGAGATTTCAGTGTATGCGTATGCATGATTACACCCCAAATGTCATTAGTGCTATAGATCCACACGGTCACAATGTACGTCTTTGATGACCGGCACAGCGAGATGCCTCAGAGGAGTATGATTGAGGCCTCTTCAGGAGAAATACATCAAATGAATCCGGAGCTCCACACTGCTCTTTTGCCTCTCTGTTAATAAGACACTCCAGCAAACCCACCCTTTTGTATGGCATCAAGGCTCGTGGGGCTCCAGCTTGGATGGACACATAAGCTCACCCCACTGCCCCATGTGCACAGACACCTCAGCGCTCCGACTGAAGTGCTTCTGAAAGCAGAGAAGAAACCACACGCCATCACAATTTGAATGTCTTGACCACAACTTTAAGGGTGACATGCATATTTACATAAAAAGAGGAATACATTGCCACTAACATGTCTTCTATTGTATTCTACAATACAACACATAGGTTCATTATGCAAAGTCTTGGATAAAAAGCCAATCAGGTGGCATCACTGTCATACTCTCAAAAAGGATAAGTCATTGAGTTTTGAAAGTTTCATGGACCTCTGTTTTCTGAAATGAACTATCAAATGTTTAAATAAATCAGCACCAGAGCCACTTTGTGGATTCATCCAAAGACAGGACAGCAGCAGAGTCACCGGCAGCTCTGTCGTCAATAATGGCAAAGTATGATTAGTCAGGGAGCAGAGGAAGGAGCTGGAACACAGCAGCAGTGGGCCATCGAACTACCCACATTACACAGAGACGTGGCTCTGACTTGGCTCCTTGACAAAGGAAAAACAGACAGGTTCTTGGGAAGTGCTGGTGTTGGACCAGCTAAACACAGCACCAGCACCGAACGAGCACTGAAACCAGTTTTGTGGAAAAAAGGTGATCTAAAGCTCATGACTCAGCTTTGACATGCTGCTGCCACTGTCCCACAAACATACCTCCCCAATACATGCAGAGTTCCTGGTTTCAGTTATTATTATTTCTCCATGCAATGACAGGAGTGCCCAGTTTCTTAATGCCCTACTTTTGATCTCCTATTGCATTAACACCACCACCCCCTCTTTTTTCTCCCTGCAGTCAAAGCGTTATCATGATTTATAGAAGAGTCCATTTTGTTTTCAGTTCCCAGAATCAAAGAACCCTTGCAGTACTTTATCTTGGATTATTGGAAACCTCTGCATACTCCCATCTTGGTCACTTAAATGCATTTAAGGGTATATTCAGATAAAAATAGTCTCTGTCTGAGCCGCAGATTTCATTGTTTTCTGTGTCAGTGATAAATCTCTCTTTTTTGATCGTTACTCACAAGCAGGAAAAAAATGCAGGCTTGGCTGCACACTTATTTCCCTGCAAGAAAAAAGAGCAGGTGCCCTGGGTTAGAAAGAAACACAAGTCAGAGGAATCTGACTCACTCTGCCTCGCTTTGAAAGTATAGCGTCCGTAGCACGTTCACCACTGTGGCTTGACATTTAATTAACATGTAAAACATTTTTTGGTTATTATTTCAAGTTTCCTCCCGGGCTATTTGCCCACAATCCTGGAATGTTTCCATCAATTACAGCCTCTCCCCTCTCTCCTCAGCTGGTTGAGAGGACACAGGGAGAGGTCGCTGGAAAACATGTCTTGCAGACTAAAGGCACATTATAGGACATGCTGCTCAAACGAGTTTGAATGTAAAGCAAAGATAGTATTAGTTATCATTATCATTATTATTGTTAGCTCCTGCTATATGATTATATTGAGCATATTTCTGATTTCAGAATAAGGCGCGTGGTTCTATGCTTTGTCCCTCGCTCTCTTGCACACCCCACTCAACTATTTCAATGAGCTTCCATATTCTCTATCAGTTAAAAGAAAAAGCACACAATACACAGAAAACATGAAAACCCACCTTTGTCTAAACCAGGTACCAATGCCTTGCTGTCTGTCACTTAGACACAAAAGCCTTTACGATGCACCCTGCTGTTTCTATGATTCAGAGAGAAAGCATGTGTGCGGCTGGATGACGTCCTATGATTTATACCATGAGGACACAGCATAATGGAACAATGGCCAGAGTCCTTCAGTGGAACAATGACTGGAAGCAGAGAAGCCAGTGGAAGGCAAGATGTTGTCACTTATTACTGGTAATACGGATGGAAACAGGCCAAATATGATTTGCAGAACACAATACCTTTGTGAAGTGTTTGCTAGTCATCACTTGCAAATCAACACAGCCTTGATAATAGGCCGCTCATACCCCACAGGCAAAACAAGGAGAAAGTGGTGAAGCATGTTTTTCTTGGCTGCAAGACACAGTTCATACTAAAAGGTGTAGTCGAGATTTTTGTCATTTCTGTCACTTCTAAAAAAGATTACAAAACAATTACAGACTGATATTTTCATTAATTTATAATCACCTAATTGTAAATATATTTTTCCATTACCCATTAAGGTGCAGTGTGTGACATTTGGTGAGAGGTGAAGTCGCATGTTGTATCCATCACCCTTCTGAACATGCAGGAGAACCTATGGTAGACTTCAGTTGTCATTAAAACTCCAAACTTGCTTAGTAAGTCCACTCTGGAATACTGTAAAAACATGGCGGCCCCCACAGAGTGGACCCACTCCTCGTGTAAATATATGGCTGCGATTTTTTAAATATTGATTCAGGCTGCTTGAATATTTTGAAGTGACAAAAGTGACGATGGAATGAATTTTACTCACTGCACCTGCACTGCACTTAAATGAGCCCATCAATATATATTTACCTGAGGAGCGGGTCCTCTCCATGGGGGCCACCATGTTTTCACAGTAGCCAAGAGTGGCTGACTAAACAGTATTTCAGTTTTAATGAGGTGAAGTCTACCATAGGTTTTCCTCCATGCTCAGAAGGGTGAGGGTGAGGTGGTGGGACATGTAACTCTAGATGTCACTAAATCGTACACACTGCACCTTTAAGTATGCATGATGTTGCGAATGTGGCGGGTGTGTTCAGGACCCAAGCGCAGTAGAAACAGGCAAGACCAAGGCGGAGGGTTTGTTAGCTCTTTTCTGAGGTAGCACAGCAAACAATCAGAACCAAACAGAGTTCGTAATCAGAGACAGAAGCAGGAGTCAGGTGGACAGGGACGGGAACAGGCAGGGTCGAGATCGAGCAGGCAAGACGATGAACGCTGGTAAGTATGGAACGTTACGAACTGGCAGATTGGGAGAGAGAGACTAGGGCTTGTGTAGGTGGGTGGTGATTAGGCTGAGGAGGTGCATCTGTGGGGAGTGGGTGTGGCTGGTAATTGACTGATGATGAATGATGCTGTAACAGCGAACAGACACTGAAAATGAAAATTGTTGTTCACATAAAATTGTGAAATCAGATGAATGACACTGAGACTGAAACAACACACATAGTATTCAACTCTGACACACATGCAGATAGAAAACACATACAGGAGTGAAGAGCTGCTGTTTGAATTCAGCCCACTTCTTTGGTCACCACAACTTTTGGGTTTAACCTCTATCTGACTTCGGTATACATCTTTTCAACCGCTCTCTACCGAGGCGACCAGGGGCACCGTGTGTGCTTCCGTGCCTTAAAACCTTCTCTCTTATGTTCTGGGAGATTGAAAGTGTCCAGCGAATTATTCAAATGACACGCTGCCTCACCGGGCGCTTTTTTTCTTCCTCCACTCCCCCACCCCCCTGCTCCTCACATTATTTTTGAAGACAACTGCAGGCTAGAGGATAAGAATCCCAGTTGCTGTGCTTGCTGGCACTCTCTCCTCGCCCCTGATTTGAATAAAGAGCTTTGAAATTAAGTGGACAGGCCCCGTCAGAAAAGCAGCGGTGTGCCTTTAAGAAAGCCACTGTGTCTGGGTAAATTATTTTGATTGACGGAACCGAGACATTTTTTGTGGGTCCGTTGATTTAATTGCAAGTGCCATGGGGCATCTTCGGGGGCCAGGTACCGGCGCTGCCCGTTTGATCTCCTCTAGCCGTCTCCCACCGGTACCGGCCGCCTGGGCACCCGAGGCCAGAGGGCAGACGAACAAAGGCAACTCTGTGTCTCTGTGCCTCTCTCCCCTTCACCTCCTCTGAAAAATAACAAAAAATCCCAAAGCTGTGGAATGGGCAGCCAAAAGTGTGAATATGGATTTCGGAGCTCATTTGATGTTAAGTCTTTAGTGTCAGGAGCGGTATATTCATTGATAAAGAGGGGGAGGGAGGGAGGGGGGGGGGTGCGATTAGGCGGAGATGGAGGGATGGAGGGGAAAGAAGTGATGGAGTGGGAGAGAGCATCTCCTCACAAATACCTCACTTTTTCCCCTGATAGAGAGAAGGTGGAGACTGGGTTTCAAATGGGTGGGAGGATTAGGGAGAGGGCGCAATGAGAAAAGGATCCCTAGTCAACGGACAGGCCCTGTCAAAAAGCCAGCCAGCAAGAGTACACACACACACACACACACACACACTGTAGACCCAACAGTTCTCTTCAAATCCCATCAACCAAAGCCATGCGCCAGCATATATAACCTGGAGTAGTATCTCTACCAGCTGTCTATCTCACAGTCACTCCCTGAGCAGAATCAAACAGCTGGGAACCAGTTCGTCCTTATCCGTCCTCAAGCTTGATATGAACTGAACAAAATAGCCCGGCTGCCTGAATGGCTTGGCCCGGGTTCCTCTGGTCTCAAACACAATCCTGTTGTGTTTTGGTCTCTGTTGTGACCTCTCATCTACTCATTTACATACATATTACAGTGGTTAGTCATATTTTCTCTCTGCTGCAGACTAAAACAATGCTGAAATATAATGACTTAGTATTTAGCACTAAGAACTAAGAGCTCACTCAGGCCTCTGATGACAAACGTTACACAGGTCATAGAAAAGAGTGACTTCTAAACCTCTGAAGGGTTAAGAAAGGTGATCTTTGATGACATAATACATACATCCCGCCTGAACCGATGAGTGGTATTTGTATTAAAGGTGCAGTGTGTGGGATTTTGCTAGATTTTTGTCCCTATATCTGTTGAAATAGTATTACAAAACAATACAGACATTTTTACGAATGTATAATCTCCTCAATGTATGACTTGGTTTCAGCATGACCCCAAAATGAGCCCTTCAGTATATATGGACATCAGGTGTTGGTCCTCTCTGTGGGGGCTGCCAGGTTTTTTATTATATATTTTTTTACAGTAGCACAGATTAGACGCTCTACGCATCTTTTGAGGTTGAATGACAACCCAGGGCGACTGCAGGTTCTCCTGCCTGCTCGGACGGGAAGAATACAAAATACAAAATACAAAATACAAAATACAAAACTGATGTGTTAACATGCGCTAAACTGCATCCACACGGCTCATGGCAGCGTCTGCTCACCTCTGTGCTTTCTCATGGCTGCTCCGTAACATGAGTGTGAACAGGACATATGCAGGCGTGGGCTGGAGTGTTTAAACTATTCTAATCTACGTGTTGATAAAGATGACTGAGATTTCCTATTTACACTTTGAAGACATAAGCTTGTGTGGAGATGATACAAAACTTAGAGCTGTAGCTACTGACTCCATTATTACAACGCTCATAGAGAGCAAACAGTAAGATAGAGCCGTATGAGGTTGATAGAGAGGAAACGTTATGTTTGTGAAAATTGCACATTCCAATGGAAAGGAATAATTTCATGTGCAAAGAAAAGACCCTAAATCTTCCCTAAATGAAGCCCCTTGAGGGATTTTTCTTTAGTACAATAGACCTTTAATCTAAAATCCCACACAAATGCACACACACACACACACACACACACACACACACACACACACACATATGCAGACATTTCATCACCATTCACTTTAACTCCCCATATGCTATATCCTGTCTACAATGAATCCTATTATGGATTATTTCCTTCAATTTTCTTTCTAATCACAGAAATGTGTGAACCTTTTGAGTCTAAAAATGTTTTCTGAGCCAACAGACAGAATAAAACAGAGTCTGATGCAGCTTGATTCATATTATGGCATCAATATCATATAAATAAATGGTACAAGCAGAACAAGCAACTCTCATTAAAACAAAAGAGTGAAATGACCATCCTTAAGAAGAGTTGAATGATTTGTCTTTTTTTTACAGGGCATAATAATGCATATCTCGATCATGTCAATATCTGTAGCCATTTGAAAAATTATTTAATCTTCTTTGGAACAACACTATATTATCATTTGGCAAATAAATAAAAAAATCTGCCAAATGATTTCATTTATTATAGCTCCTGTGTAATTCATATTTTTGAAGCAATGGATGAGAGGCAGTGAGCATAATTTAGTATGAAAGTATCCAAGTATGAAAGTAGAAGCCTTCAGTTAATATTCAAAACTCAAAAGGTGTTTAGTTTGTCCATTCTGGGCCATTGTAAAAAAAACAACCTGAAAACCTTGTGGTCCAACAGCCTTAAAGGCACAGTGTGTAAGATTTGCTGAAATGTTCAGGTAAAGTTGCATTGAGCATCACCTCGCTCCTCCCATCCGAGCAGGCAGGAGAACCTATGTTAACCCCAGGTTGACATTTGAGCTCAAAATGTGCTTAATATGTCTAATCTGGGCCATTAAACAAAGGGGAGGACCACCTCCTGATGTAGATGTACTATACATTCAAATGGTAATGTAAAAAGCAAGTCATGCATTAAGGTGATTATTCATTCTTAAAATTGTCTCTATAGAATTATTTTGTAATACTATTCCTACAAATATATTGGCAAAAATGTACCAAAATATTACAAACTGCACGTTTACGATTTGTCACGCGCCGCCAAGTGTTAAGTCCTATTAGTTCATGTCATGTCTTTTCTTCTGTGTCTATTGTTCCCTTCGTCCACTTCCTGTTTTACTTTGGTGACGGCTCCTCGTCTTCCTGTCTCGTCTGCACTCTGTCTGCCTTGTCTGCGTCTCTCCTGATTCCCTCATCGCCTTCACCTGGTGTCCTCTGCTGATCACACACACCTGTTATTGATCCCTGCGCTCCCTTCATATTCTCCCCTCTCCCGTTGTCTGTTGTCAGTGCGTCGTTTGTGTTTCGTCAGTAAACTTCGCCTGATCCACTGGATTTAGACCAACCCAGCCACGATCCTAGAGTTCTGTTTTTCTTCATGTCTTGTTAAGTCATTGAGAGCCACGGAGCTCCTCTTGATTAGTTTGTGCTTTTCTGTTGTAGTTACCCAGCGAGCCACGCCGCTCCTTTTGTTTTGTCTTCACTTGGTCCGAGTTTTGTTGGAGAGAAGCGGAGCTTCTGTTTTTACCTGGAGCACGATTTTAATAAAGACCTTGAATACTCGTCCATCTTCTCCGTTTTGTGGATTTGGGTTCAGACATTGTGCGTGATCGTTCCTAACACAATTCTCCTGATGAGAATATAAGGGGCTAATTCCAGTGTAATATAGATAACAATTCATGCACTTGTATGATTAATACCCTTTGTAATTTTGCATTATATTTCTGCCAAAATCGAATGAAATAGCTTAACCTGAAAGTTACACACAGCGCTTTTAAAGAGAACCCCATACCACCCATATATATATATATATATATATATATATATATATACACAATCGTGTCAAGGTAAGGGTTTTTCAGTCAAACCTAATGTGTCTAGTTAAAGAAGACTAGACATGAATATATTGAAAATGAAATGTATCTATCTGTGAAATTTCTCTCAGAATGATTATATCACCCGAGGCTCCAATCGCCATCACTCCAGATGCATCAGACAGTGGTTGAACGGAGCCTGGCGGCCACTCGCTGTCTTCACTCTCCAGCGGTTGGCCATAAACCAACTCGGCGGAAGAAGTCTGCAGGTCCTCCTCGGGCGCGGTCCTGAGCCCCAACGTGGCCCGTGGAAGCCGGTCCGCCTTTTTTCTCACTTTCGATCTAAGCAGCATTCCACTCAGTCAGCTGAGTGCATACAGAGGCCTTTCTAAACGTATCAGGTTACGTTTATAACAATTACATGTAGAAAACTGGCTCAACGCAAACCCCATCTTCCACAGGCCAAAGTGCTCACACACGCCCAAACACATACACACACTAGCATACGCTCTCCACACACACACCTACAGTGTTTCGAACAAGCCAATGACCTTCAGATAGACGGACACAAACGATATAGATTAGTGTCATCTTGTTGTTTATTCTTTGTAGCAAATTGATCCTGGAGGAACTTTGTGCTACGACATGTGATGCTATGGAACATGATCTTTGTGTGGTTGACATGATAATAAACATAGTCCACACTGGCTTTTTTTGTTTGTTTTGAGTGTTTTAGCAGTTATTGCATATATATTGTTTAAGGGTGCATGGGTCAAGGTTTATTGTAATAAACAGCATAGTTTGATAATGACAATAAGCTATGATTAAACCAATGCCACCAATCGGAATTGATTTGGGGAAAGATTGGTTTGAAAATAAAATGAGGGGATAATTCAACATTTTTCAAATTGTTCTACACTTAGGACCTTTTGTGCAGTATTGCAAATTAGTGATTAGAACCATAATAGGACTCCTTTAAGAATTTAAGTATGATTGATTTAATTTTGCTGCAAGGACGTATTTCATCTCACGGAACATTTTTACTCCAAGACACAACACCTCAAAAAACTGAATGTGTTGTAATAAGACTTCTTAAAAAATCCTATATGGTCAGAATTTAGGCTGCTGGACCAATTTAAAGAAATCTGGGAGGAGAGTTCAAGCACGAGAAAAATTAAAGTTCAAATGTACTGGACCTGTGAGAAAACCGTTATGGTTAAGCAGTTTATCACCTGGGTAAGAACATTATCGTCAAAACGAATGACATAACCTCTCGAAGCTTTTCTCTGCTGAGGGGAACTCGGCCGGGTTTTCCTCTAAATCCCAAGACTCTTTGCAATATTCATCGAACCACTGGCGACTGCAATTCAACAACACAAAAACCGTGTGATAATCCTTTATGTTGATTTGTTCCCATTCTTTTAAAATTCACTAACTAAGTTCAGAGATAATTCATCTCATCACCAAATTCTCATTCATTCTGGACGACTCTGTCAATTGGAGTGAAGTGACTGTGACACTGATTCACTGCGATTTTAAGGGCACATCATTCATCCCTCTACACTCTGGAGAATCAACATATCTGGGACTTTCATTCTTAGACAATCATCGGCCTTTAGGCTCTTCCAGGCCACATAAAATGATCTTGCTGGCGATATTTGGCCTAAAGGCCACAACTTTGACACGTGTGCTCTAGCATTTCAATTTCCACTCAGAAAAACCCCCAATATGGACAAGCTTAAAGAGTTCGCAGAGAGCGAAGACATTTGGCAGGGTTAGAGCTACCAACCTCATCTCACTATTTACTACATGGCTCTGATCTTTTCATTTACACAAACTACGATCCACACGTGTTCTACCATGCTTTTTGTTGTGTGTTGATAAATACTAAAGAGTGCGGTCAAGAGTTCAAATGAGTTGCGGCAAAAACAACTTCCCACTCTCCTTCTGCCCTCCCATCTACTGCTGAGGGTAACAGGGCAAATAAAAAATGGAAGTGAAAAAGCAATCAACAGCCCCCCCTCCACCTTTACCCCTCCCACCCCCACCCCGGGGCTGATTTGCATCTGATCCCCAGATCATGTTTTATTTATCAGTAATCACAACCAATCAGGAAAGAAATTAATCAATGAAGGTGCGAGGCAGGAGAGATATCCACCATCTGGGGGATGCACTGATCCTTCCACCCCCTGGACAAGCACATACAAACACACATGTGCATGCATACATGCACATCCATGGTACAACACATATACACAAACAGATATATGTACACACACACACACACATCCATGGGCATGGAGCAGTGGATGCACACATGTGGTGAGAAAAGCACACAGCCACTCAACAATGATGAGAATCAACATCATGCGCACACACACACACACACACACACACACACACACACACGAGACAGAGAGAGAGAAGTCCCCTTTCCACCGGCTTGTCATAGGCCCATATTTAGGTGACTGATATTTTTTCTCTCCCCCACCAATGAGCTCCAAGCAAGTCCATATGGCCTGGATCAAAGGTGTTGCTGGGTGCATGCTTCTGCTTTATTGCCAGCCGCTGCTGTTAATTAGGAAACAAGATCACAGGCAGTATTAAAATCCAATTAAATTGATATGAACAGATTGCCAAGTGATGTTCGCTAATGTATAATTGAGCACCATGCAAATTTTTCTGGCTGCCTTTTGTTTTGCCGTGTCTCTGCCTCTATCGCACAGCCCCACAATGAGCAGCCGAGCTTGAAACTTTTCTTCTTTCTGTCGTCACCAACTGAGAGATAAAAAAGTTAATGTCCTGAGATGGGGGTATTGCTTTCATCAGTGAAAATGATATCTTTCCCATCATGCATCGGGGGGATGCGGAAGACAGGAGGGAGGCCTGCAGTGTAGATGTCCCAGGATGCGCTCAGGAAGCTTCAATCTGGACATTTGAAAAATATGTGCATGTTGTAAAAGCTGCCTCACACTGGAATACACAACAAAGAGAAATGTTTCCATATTTATAGGTGGAGTGTAAAATTTAGCTCAGTCTCTTCTAAACATATTGCAAAACAATTACATACATCTTCACGGATTTATTATCATCTAAATGTTCCATTTTTTTTCCATTATCCTTAAATGACCCCATGAATGTTTACTTACATGAAGAACAGGTCCTCTCTATGGGGGCTGCCATGTTTTTACAGTAGCCCAGAGTGGATGTACTAAACATCTTTTGAGTTTTAATGACAACTGAAGGCCACCATAGGTTCTCCTTCCTGCTCAGAAGGCTGAGGATGAGGTGATGGATACAAAATGCAACTTCACCTCTAGATGTCCCCAAATCTTGCACACTGCACTTTTAATAAAACATCAATGTTTTCTTCCACAATCACTGATTTTAGATGCTAGTGGAAATATAAAGGAGGATTGGAGACTGATGCAATGAGAAAATTCACAACATCATCAGATGTTATTGTCTGTCAGACGGAATACAAATGTTTTATCACATGACCGATTGAGGCTCAAAATGATTATAGACAAAGCCTCGGAGTCGAACCAAAGAGGGACATGATTGAAATATAGCACACAAAGGAAGTTCCTGAACTGTAGAAAAGAAAGCACATTCCTGTAATAAGGTCTAACTTTAACAGTGATCTCCTCAACTCCCTCTAACATTGTAGGTCAGCCAGGTTATTGGATTGGACACATTAACGATTAAGGATTTTAAAAAGTGGATTGAGGAGCCCCCCCCCTCTCAGGATTTGCTCTGACATATTCATACATGAAGATGTGACTGGTCAGAGTGGTTAAGAAGAGAAGGATTTTTTTAATCTGGTCCAGTGGTGGGGTGGCAGCTTTTAACAGCAGGCCTTAGATGTGCGAGAGTGATGAGCAGGTTGTCAGACTGTGCAAGCTGTCGCTCGCCCGTGCTTTCCTGAATGACTTCCTTGGATCTTTTTAACATAATAGTTTTCAAATGGCATTACTGGCCCGCAGGCCTTTTCTGTAATCCAGGCTTTTTCAGCATAGTGTTGGAGCAATCCAGGTTTATAGTGATTGATGTCAGAAGCTGTAGAGTGTAATGGGGGAACTTATAGGAGCTTGATATCCATCCATTGGATCTCACCTTTAATGGGGCTACACATGTCTTAGAATTACATGACAGATTTCAAATCTAAATTTAAGAGGTTCAACCTGAAGCGTGACAGTAGTTGAAGTGGCATTCGTGAATTATTAAGAAGTTTGTTTTGTAACTTGTCTCTCTTGAAGTCAAAGGTGAAGTGTGGGATTTTTAGTGCCGTCTGGTGGTGAAGCTTAAGTACCACAAACAAATTTGCCACCTCATCTCCTTCTGAACATGTGGAAGGTGATGGCGGCTGCATCAGGTAAAATGTCCTCCACATTGTTTAGCAGTGTTCCAGCAAGTCAGGAGGTATTTCAGATAAGTATATTCAAAGGCATCATTACTGCCTGTAACACTAATGATATAAGGGTAATTCCTCTCTGCTCGCTCTCTCTGATTTTTGTTCCAGGGTTCCCGTTTCCATCTCTAGGTCCCTCCTTCCCACTCAAGGCTCCCGCTCCCGTTCCTGTTCATACCTCATCCACCATCCGAAGCTAAGTGTTTTGCTCCCTCGCGCTCACATCATTCATTCCGATTCGGGTGCTAACTAGCCTAGCCTAGCCTTAACCACAAGCTATGGCTTCTCACTCCCCTGCTCTCTCATGTGTTCTGTGCTCGATGTTTAGTTATTCCTCAGCCTGATTTAGCGATAATGGTACGTGTATTAAATGTAGTGTTTTCTGACATGGAGGCGAGGATTAGTTGGCTCTGCACAGTTGAAGCTAGATGGGCAAGGCCTTCCAGCCTGGGCTTGCCCAGGGGTCCCTTGCTTCCGTGCTCCATTTGACTACCGCGTCGGCCTGTGCGCTGTCTCCTGGGGCGGGCTCGTGACCTGCTCTTCTGTGCCGTGCCTCGGGGGTCTCGGGCCCCTGGCGGCCGCGGCTGGCGCCTGTCCGGGGCATGCTGGGCCGGGCGGTGGGGCCGTGGCCTCCTAGTCATGTTGCAGCCTACAGGTGAACCTCAGTGCGTGCACACACACCCTTCCCTCCTCGCATATACTCTCCGGTGTATCATGCATGCTCCACAACATCATGTCTGACCACTACCAGGCGAGCCTCTACTAACTCGCTTTCCTTACTTCCTTTTGATTATTTTTTTAACATATGAAAAACCTTCTTCAATGCAGGACAGGGGGAAGTTTGATAATAATGGTCAAGTTTTCAGGTTCCTGGTCACATGTCTCCCAGTCCACAGACGTGCCCTACAATTGTCACAAGTGGTACTCCTGGCATTCCAGTAAAAGGTGGGGCACCATGCCAGAATGATGCTTCATCAGTGCATCCGGAATTTAACCCAGCTACCTCCCCCGGAGTCGACCCATCAGCTCCCTCAGTTCTTCAAGGCTCATCTCCTGAATACGTCTCTGAAGGCACATGCAAAACAGATCAAGCTTTCGTAGATACATAATATTGAATGATATGATCTAAGGATCATAATCAGAATAATTATCACAACAAAAACAATATTAAATACAATAATAATATTAAAATAAACTAATGATTCTCATAAAAGTTTTGCAACTGAGGATACTGGTTATAATAAACTAATTCTACACACCGACAACAAGCAGGTTTACATGTTGTACTCATGACTTCATTATCTCTCTGGTTTTTCAATTGTGTTAAAAACAATGAATTAAAATAATCATTTGAATAGAGGGGGAAGAAGACCAAACGAATAATAATGTATTCTATTCACTTCTATGAATAAAGTAGCAGTTTGCACCATGTATGCGAATACACAAGGCAAGGCTTGGATCCAAATGCACAAGGACTCAGTGAGCAGGTTCAGAACAGAGAGTTTATTCTCAAATATGTGCATCTTACATGATGGAGAACCTGTTCCACCCCCTCCAGGAGACTCTGACAGCACGGGGCAGCACCTTCAGTGACAGAATGATCCACCCACACTATGTGGAGGAGCGATTCCACCACCACTCAAGTCACGCACCATCATGCACATACAATAAAAATCACTTAAACCCAATAGCATTCAAACATGATTAAGTATCTCACCTTCTTCATAAGAAGGATCCGTGGATCCGTGTCAGATTCCATCTCCTCTGTACCCAACAGAATAAAATGGATCTGAAGGGGTTAAATGGTTTTTAAGCACCAGACATTCGAGGGTTTCTAAGATGATTTAAATTCCTTCACTGTAATATATTCACGAAGGTCCCTGAGGGGGGGAATGATCGCAGCAGTCAGGTGCCATGATACTTTCTGGGGTCTTGGGCCTCGCAGAAATACTTGTGGATGTTGAAGGTATTCTCAATGGCCTCCCAGAGTTGTTAATGATGATGTTGGCTCTGAAGTATGGCTCTGTCCCGGCCATCAGGGACACCCACAGGTTTCATTGTGATGGCATTCACCACGGCCCAGCTCAGAGCTCCCCACATGCCTGTGTCTATTTGCAGGTCCATGTCATATAAACCTGTTCTTGCAAACAAACCCAGTGATTACAGAGTCATGGGACTATAGCATTCTGAGCCCATATCATCAATGATTAAATACTACTCATGCTAACAGCTGAATGAGGCTAATCACATTTATTGTCGTCATATCATCTCATGTATAAATGAAAAAAACCAAAGCCTTGGATCGAAATGAAAAACGACAATGTCTCTGTCATATGCCACCATCACCAGAGAATGGGCTGCCGGCCAAGTCAAAACCTACAGGGAATGTCAGGATGTCGCCAAGTCAGACCAAGCGTGCAATGAGGACAAAAAGAGGGATGAGGAGAGACGGAGGGGTAGAGATGGATGATGAGAAGTGGGTGCAGCTGGTGCCCTTTGTCTCCGTGATTCTTGGCCCTTGGAGCTTCAGATTCACTGGGAGGGCAGAGAAAGCCCCAGTAATGACATGCAAATGTGACTGTCAGAAAGGAAAAGTAGAGAGATCGGAAATTGTGCCAATTCTCTGCCGTAAATGGGCAACATTTCTAAAAGGAGGGGAAATACTCCCCTATCCCTTTTATATAACAAGTGATAAAAGCTCAGATAAATTCCAATAAAAAGGGATTTGGAGACGTGAGGCAAGCAGAAAAGAGTTAAATGGTGAGGAAGAGATGCAGGTGGGAAGGATGGATAAAGGTGTAATTTTGACAGTGAACAAGGCCTGCAGGGAAATCTGTGTGTTGAATGATATCTGGCTGTGCATCTTAGTTTGACAATATCTTTTATATTTCCTTATGAAGTAGATCAAAATTAAAGGCATACAACATGACAATGAAGTCCTCACTTACATGGATATCATGAAATGGTGAATTTCAAAGACTTACCATTTGAGAGAACAGGTCTGTAGCATTATTTTTGCCTCAAACGTCACAGAATAGCCAAAGATCTGTCCCTGAACAAATCTACATGATAACAGTACACATTGTAACCCATAGTTGTAACAGGTAATGTTAAGCAAGCATTCTGTAGAAGTACGCAGTGTGTGAAGGGATGCGCGGATTCGATCTTCCTGATGAGGCCCAAGTATGGGTGTCTCAACAGACATGCTGACATGTCGGTATCGTGACCTGGACATTGTTGCTGCATCGCTTGCGTAGCGCCAGGGGAAGACCCACTCATACCTGCTTGCCAATTGAATCGTTACTATCAAATAATAATAATTTAAAAAGTAATCATAATAATAATGATTGTTATTATCATTATTATTATTATTATTGTTATTATACTTTAGAGGGGATTGGAAAATGTTTACCTGCTACTTCCATCCAACATAGACAGTCCAAACAGTATGGTTTGTAACTTCACAATGAAATCTGTGGGTGTCCCTGATGGCGGGACGGAGCCATTCTTCAGGATAACAGCAAACCTCTGAAAACTGAACAACATCATCATTAACAACTCTGGGAGGCCATCGAGAATAATTTCAACATCTACAAGTACTTCTGTGAGACCCCAGAATATCTCATGACACCTGATTGCTGCGATCATTTCCCCCTCAGGGACCTTAGTGAATAAGTAACAAAGAAGAAATTGAAATCATGTCAGAAACCCTCGACAGTCTGATCCTTAAGACCTAATTGACCCCTTCAGACCCGTATTTCTTCTGCTGGGCAATTGTTTTACCACTCTCCTGGTGCATCCTGGTGTGTCCTTTCCCACTGGGGAATATCCTGAGTCCCCATTTGCAGAGGACAACCCAAGATCTAAACCCTCCCCTTCATCCAAATGCACCACAGAGCCACTGAACAAATCAGGATCTCCTTCCGATGTGGAAATCTCTGGAACCAGCTCACGTACATATAAACACACTGAACGCTGTCATCACACAAGCAGCCTCTAAAGCCCTGGCAGTGAGCAGCACAGGCCTTGGTACAGTTCACCTTAACCACCACCCCACGGAAAACAGGCATCGGCTCATCAAAAAACAGCGAGAGGCCTCATTAAGCAGAGTGGATTGTGCGATTGGGATACGCTGTGTTTCTGTCAGACCTGGGCCAACAGACCAGTTACTGAGCACTGTGTGTCTCCCTGAAGTGAGGAGGAGAAATTGAAAGGAAAAAAAAATTCATAGCCACGAGGGGGTTTGTATGGACAAATAATTAAACATCCATTTGTTTCTTCATTTTATTCTTTCAGGCCTGTCTCTGTTCTGCTGAACCAAACCTTAAACGCTGGCCACAGAGAGGCTAGTGTGACCAAACTGGAGCTATTGATCCAAATCACATTCAGCTGACAGCCATCAAGGAGCTGCTGAATGAAATAAGAGAAAGAGAAGAAATGGCCGCTCTACATTAACGAGCACAAACACAACTGATTGCCTTAATTTGGCCAGGGCAGTACGATTGCATTGATGCTGGCTCCCATTAAAACTCGATCCATTGTACATTCAATAGTTTCATGGCATTTGTGAGAGGAAATTAAGTTGTGTAACTGCACCTCTATATGATCAAAATATGAAATGTGCAGTATAGAGAAACAATACCATGTCAAAGCTATCAGCTTTGAATTTAATATTAAAAGCACAACTGGTACATTTGAGTGACACATCTGACACGTCTTAGTCTTGATGCATCACAATGAACTCCACCACTGTATTAAATGTGTAGTGTGTAAGATTTAGTGACCTCTAGAGGTGAAGTTGCATGTTCTATCCATCACTTCACCCTCACCCTCCTGAGCCTGCAGGAGATGTTTAGATGTTTATGTCCACTCTGGGCTACTGTACAAGCATGGTGACCCCCATGGAGAGGACCCCCTCCTCATGTGAATATGGCGAGGCAGCGAGGGTTAAATAGAGAAGTGTTGTTTTGTGGAGATCCGGCAACACTACCCAGGGGAGTTTAACCCCCAGGAAATTCTAGTATAGTACCACCTCCGACAGTAAACAGGAACAAGGCCACACAGGCTCGAACAAAGGCTGAGCAGAGACAAGTTTCCAAAAATATATAAAAATGTATTTTATTTATAGAAATGACGATAAAACAATGGGCAAAAAATATATATGAATATTGCACAGCCCCTAATGCCCCTTTAAGCTAAGGTTGCCGACAAATACGCACGATTTGCTGCAATTCAAAATTAAACATCAGTTATCCCGAGCTGCACTTCTCCAGCCGCCAGACAGACCAGCTCTGTTACCGAGCAGAAGAGTGGATCTAACACCAGTAACGCATCAAAACTAAGCTAAACTACAAGCTGCCTACCTGGAACTCACAGAGGAGACACGTTCAAACACCGCGTCGGAACGGCCACGCCAAACCACGCCAAACCACGCCAAACCACACCAAACCACACCAAACCACGCCAAACCACACCAAACCACGCCAAACCACGCCAAACCACACCAAACCACGCCAAACCACACCAAACCACGCCAAACCACACCAAACCATACCAAACCACACCAAACCACGCCAAACCACGCCAAACCACACCAAACCACACCAAACCACACCAAACCACACCAAACCACGCCAAACCACGCCAAACCACACCAAACCATGCCAAACCACGCCAAACCACGCCAAACCAGGCCAAACCACGGTCGGTAAAAGGTATTATAAAAACTTAAGTGATTGTCCCTGAACTTCACGTGTCTCAAGCATCCTACACTTTCAGTCATGTTGTCATTTGTTCTGTTGCAGTGACGCCTCCTGCAGTAATTATTGCACTACATGGCAGAAACAGGTCTATTGTCATAATTGCTTAACTATAAATATTAAAATGTGAGTTCATTAGGACTCAATTCCAGCTTTTCTGAAAGCAACGCAAAATGCTGTACAGAAAGTGAAATCAACAAAGGGTAATCTAGTTTTGAAAATTGAAATATTACCACCTATTATACAGTAATCTCATCAAGAACCGATATGTTGGAGATTACAAAAGCTGAATGGGGTCTCCAATGACAGTAATTAAGGCCAACCCTTACGCTTACAAATAAAGGCAATGAATCCATTATTATGAGGAGAATTAGAGAAAACTCTAAAAAATGGTAGAAGAATGAAAGTATGATTACCATTTTGCTTCTTTTACTTGATCTTTTTTTTCATAGACAGCAGAGGGCTAATCTTCATGCAGCCACAGACAGAATAGCAATAATGCCCCCGAGAAATGATTTGAATAAATGGACAAGGCAGGAGGATTGGGAGATTGTGTGTGTGTGTGTGTGTGTGTGTGTGTGTGTGTGTGTGTGTAGAGAACAGCCAAAAGAATGCCATTTTCATTTCTTTACTACAGCCCTTCTAATGAAATAGTGGAGAATCTGACAGAATTTCTTTAATCACAGGAAAAGGAAAGGATTTGGCGTCTGCTTCCTTCTGCTAATTTATTTGTTCAAAAGTCTCAATATCTGTGGAGCAGGCAGAGGATCATACAACACAAGCCTTTTCTCTTTGCCACTCAAGACTCTATTCCTTGAGGTTAGAGATTAGATTTCTTTCTTCAAAGCTTCCTGTGTCAAATTTCTATTTCCAGGACAGTTACAATACAATAAAGGACAGCGTTTGATGAATTTACTGTGTATGTATGTACGTGTATTTGTGTAAGTGTGTATATGGATGAGTTCATTGACCTCATATCGACGGGCCATTTAGAATATACTAAAAACCTCAAATAAAATAATAAGACATTAACCTAGTATATTATATTATTATTATTATTATTATTATTATTATATTATTTGAAATAATTCAAAGTTTGTTTTGTTTTATTTTATTCTATTGATTTATTTTCTGTTTTACAAAAGGATCACAGAGATCTCTGACTTCTATAATATGTTAAAGAACTAATAAAATGACCAATCATGCATTGAATTTGTCGTCAGAGAACAACATTCAAATATCACTGTAGATTTGAATCTATATTTGAATTAATTTGTGCGTTGTCTCATCTTTTGTCCAACTTTTCCTCTCAAGCAAAACTCATTGTTACATAAAAAATGATGTTTTTGAAAATTGTAAATAAGCTTAATAACTAAAATAAGGTAATTATCCGGTCTAGATAGCCACTCTGCTCTTTTCACTATTATGTCATGTAAAGATATTTCCTCACTTTTATAAACTTTTATTCAAAGCAAGTAACATTTGCAGATGCAAAATGTTGCATTTTTACAAATACTCTCTTTGACAACCATACATGCAATATGTGTGAACACATAGTTTTGTCATGGTATTTTTCTCTCTCTTATTCCACATCAAAATATTGTCATGGTTTGTGTAGTATATAGTAAATATGTTTCTGTGTAATGTGGGTTTTTGCATATGTGCGGATTAATTCCAATGGCTGCTGCTGCTGCTGCACATGTAAGAGCCTCACACAACTTTTCAATTGGAGAGAGAATTGATCTTATCTTTGGAGAAGCTGTGATTGAATTGCAACAATTCATTCTCTCATGAATTCTCCACCAACGTATGAGTTGCAGTATCATCTGCAGTTTTATGTTTATAACACATAGGTTCATTATTTATATTATCTTTGCAGCTTGAGCTCACAAGATTTCCTGTTTGTTTGATCTATAGTTGCATTCCCATTCGTCATATCGTCTTAATATATAATAAAGTAAAATCATTTATGATAAAAGCACACAGAGGAGACAGGCCCATCACATTAGAGAGCAGTGTTTACCTCAGAGATTACACACATATACAGAGAGATAGTACAGTGAACAAGGTGGAGGGCACATGCACACACACCTACACACATGCACACACACCTACACACATGCACACACACCTACACACATGCACACACACCTACACACATGCACACACCACCATCACCTACTATGAAGAGAATGATTCATTCCAGACGGCTTTTATCTGACGAGAGCCGAGTGTTCTACACACTGTGGTCAGGTCTGCCTCGAGCACTTTGACTTACTACACAGTGTGTGTGTGTGTGTGTGTGTGTGTGTGTGTGTGTGTGTGTGTGCCCTCTACCTTGTTCACTTGCCACTCTTACAACCTGTCTGAAAGATAAGAAGTGTAACTTTTTCATTAAAGGACCCCCCCCCTGCCCCTGCCCCCCCTTCTTGCGGTTGGTAGCTGTGTGCTTGGCCTCAGCAAGGCTCCTCCATTCATCCAGTCACTATGATGGGAAACTGAGTCCAACTCATTCTTCACTCTGAAACCTCTGGGTTGGTCAAGTTAGCATCACCCATCTCCTTCCAGTGTTTGTGTTTTTGAAAATGGACTGTGGCAGGATGAGGAATGACTCCGGAGACAAAGGTGGATTTGTAGGTTTATTTCCAACAAGCAGAATGAAACAAATGTCCAAGGGCACCCGAACCACGCCCCACCACCCATAATCCTCCTGGGTGAGAGACACACCCCCGAGTGGACGCCACAGGACAAACTGTAAAAGTGCAGCGTGGAAGATCTCACACACTGCACCTTTAAACATAAACATGTCTTTCTTTTATCTGCACAAAGTCTCTCCCCACAGTGTAAATGGTGAATAACCTGCCTTTGTGTTGTGCTTACCAGTCTTGATAATGAAACCTGAACAATGAATTTGTTTTTTTTTCACGTAAACACAATAGGATATATGTCTGCTCTTTCTTTATATAACATAAATGACTTGTCATTCCGTTTGCATAAGTACATTCCTTTTCATCTGACTGCACAGTCTTTTTATAACTTCTGTGACAAAGTAAATGTTTGAGTATAAGACAGGTGAACAATTCTCATCATTGGTTTTGCTTTTGTAACTCTGCTAAACTTGTCTCTACATATTTCCTTGACCTCCATTGGGGTCACGTGACGATAATGAGGAGAGGAACTTAGAAAGGGGAGTGGTGCTGTGGTTGTGCCACTGAAAATGGGAAATAAGCCCCATATGGATACGGTACGTGAATGTGTTTTCATGGATGTGAAGCACTTCCTCAGAAAGGAATGATATCACTCAGGGTATATCCATGTTTACTGGATTACATTTAGCTTTTTTAATGATTGAAACGAAACTTCCACCTGGTTGCTTATTTTGAAAAATACAGAGGGCTTGAATTGAAACGTCTGACCCGATGAATGCAGCCCAAATCTGACAGCTCAGACGATGGTGCTCATGTCAGGCCTCATTTCATGATTTAAGTTGCAACGATATGACAAGTGACACCAACATTGCAATTATGAGAGGTATTCAAGACCAGCCTGCGACTGTGAGACAATGATGAAGGAAACTGAGCTGCTGTCATTAGCTTACTTATCCAGCTGCAGGAGTCGAGGAGGCAATATGTATGAAAATGAGTCGGTGAGTCAAATCCTCTCCTCGGCAGTGTTTTGTCCCATAAGCAGTCTGTTGTTTCCAAACTGATGAGAAGCTTATCCAGGGTTTCTGGGCCAATAGACTGCCGTTTTGCTTCTTTCTTAGAGGTGTCCCTATTTTGCCATGCAGAGCTGTTTTAACAGGTTCCCATCGCGGTTGGCATGGTTACCAGTTTAAAGAAGCAGCGACTTAAACCTTCCAGCCGAATCACTGTAAACCTGCTGTAATCTGTGAACAATCTCCATATTAATATCCAACTTCTGCCTGGCTCTCCCACCGCAGACCTCAGGCCAGCACAAAGGTTCTTTTCTTGGTCTGTCTTGTTTTTGGCTCATGGGATGACGGAAGGTTAAACCCGCCTCCGACATCATTACCTACAGAACTTTCTCATTGACCCCGACCCAACACCGACCATTTTTCTTTTTCATTTTCAAACGAAGTCATAAAAGAATAAAAGTGAGTCTCTGTGTGACAAGCTGCCTTAGGCTGCAGTGAGGTTTGATACAGAGAATGAAAGTGAGAATAAGGCAGAACGAGGGGCTGTAGAGGAGGCTTACTGAACTTCTGTGTATGTAAATCCCTAGATAGTGGGGCAAATGTACAGATGTACATGGCCTGTATTTATGCACTCTTTCATTTTTAGCTTCTGTTAATGTATCTGGTGCTACCTCATTTGAAATACTGTTAAGTAGTCTTATCAAACAATTAAGAAAAGCTTAACTGAGTTAAACACATCAACAATCTTGTTAATCAATTGTTTAAAACGAATTGGTCTTAAATGTGTGTATGAGCAGTGTTATGATCAGGGAATGCTCTTCGAACGCATTCGGGGAAATTGTGCTTAACAAAAAACATTTTTTTCAGATTGAGAATCTAGTAATGTACTGTAGCGACCAATAACGTAATAATAGCTGACACAGTAATACCTAGCAGTATTGTAATCATTTTAGCCAGTTTAAATGGAATAAAGCCAATAATGTAATCAAATGTTTGAGCCAATAACATAATAACATTTGCTGATAATGAAATAACTTAGTCCCTTCAGCCAAAAAATGGCCTCTTCCCAAAAAATATCATATATCAATATTTGTTTTACTTTATATGACTCAGTCTTCTGGAACTACTTCAGCCTGAAATATAGAGATCAAACTTCTTGCATATTTTTTAGATTTTAACCCTTTAAAGGTACAGTGTGGGATTTTTGCTGTGATGTCAAAATATAAATCTTATTGGATTGTTCAAAACTACATTTTATCATGTGTAATGAACCCAAGACAGAAACCTAAGTGTTTCTTTAATAAGTAAAACAAACGTTTAAAAAAACATTTGTCATGGATGACCACGATGAAAGCCGTCGCTATGTATTTTCCGCTATAGACGCCAGTTGGATGCCAATAGTTGGAGAACTCTGATGAGAAAAAAATACTTTGCTACTGACGCAGAATTTGCCTCTGTCCTGCTGAAGAGGTAAGGTGCCATTTAGAATTGACAACACTGAACATGAAACGAGCTAACTCGCTCAAATTAATGCTAATGTAGCTTGTCAACAAATGCACAAGCCTGCCGGTATGCTAGCATAGCATGTGTAATTTACTTTCTAATGCATTCTGTGCCGTCACCTTGGTTTAGAACATTTC
>JAFBJT010089066.1:56765-73878 GCA_016785325.1 Chascanopsetta lugubris
GAGAGGGTTCTATCAGTTCAATGAGACTGTTGTGATGATGATGATGATAATAATAATGATAATAATACAATAATAATAATAACAATAATAATAATAATAATAATAATAATAATATGGAAAGAGTGAAATGAATTATTATTATTATTGTTGTTGTGCTGTTATTATGATAATAATAATAATAATAATAATAATAACAACAATAATAATAATAATAATAATAATAATATATCAATACACTAGAATTATTAAAAATGTCGGGTTGCTTCTAATTTTTTGCTTAAATACTGATTCTGGTGATGAGTGGTGTCCCACTCCTCTCTGCTTTTACAAGTACTCAACATTATACCAATACATTGAAGTTTTATCGTATTGCTATATTGAGTTGACGCGTGTCACAGTCTCACGGGGGCCGTTGCAGCCGCACGCACGCACTCACACGTTGACAGGCTGTGTAATCAATCACCGATCGTTGCCGGCGTGATTAGCGGCAGCTAGCGGGGCACGGACAGCTGGGGCAGCAGCAGCAGCAGCAGCAACAGCAGAGCCGCACGGTTGACCTGTAAGGAGGAGGCTCACTGACAGGCTCACGTCGTGACAGCACACTTCACTCGGGCAGCTCGTTCACCGGTGGACCTTATGGCTGACATCTTTCTCAGGGCGAAACAGCGCACATTCAGCGGGCTGACTGAAGGTAAACGACCGCTACTTGAGGTTAGCCGAGTTAGCTAACAGGCTAACTCTGCCTGTAACTCTGCTGTGGGACATGTTGCCGCTCTCCGTGACAGGTCCGGCTGAGCACAGGCTGTCTTTACAGTATGTAGTGTGACAGGTCTTGTGTGCGTTTGTGTGTGTGTGTGTGTGTGTGTGTGTGTGTGTGTGTGTGTGTGTAGCTTTAGTTTGCTAACCGGTCTGCTAGCTTTAGCTTGGGGCTAGTTTGCTAGCTTGTGTTTACAAACTGACCCTGCTGCAACTCTGTAAGGAGCCTTGTGCTCTCCTCCTTGTTGTTGTTGTTGTTGTGATAGAACACGAGCACAGCCAATTATTTTGGTCAACTATAGAGAAACCATTATTTAGATAACAATCCAACTCAAACTCTACAAGACACACCGGTGTGCCACAACTAAAATTGCTTGGCTGAAACATTTAATCCTGTTGTTTCTCATAAGCTGTTAATGTCTCCATGGCTGAAAGTGAACAAATGAGTTTCAGAGTAGACTGCACTAAGCTGTGTGCCTCAGCCCTGCAGTCAAACACACTCAAGGATTAACTGTTTCATACGTCAATACTTTCCTCTTCACTGCTTGTGTAAGACAACTACAATTACAGGAGGAGCCAAAGGGAAGGCTTTGGAATGTTGACTATTTTATTATTTGCTGTTAAAACTACCCAGCCTCCCCCTCTGTGTGCTTTCATCTCAAATGATGATTAGTTGTGTTTTGGAGCACACACACCATCTGCCACCTGAGACATCAGTCTGCGGCTCTGTTTGAAGTGGTGCAATTGTGTTTGAAGTTGCACAGACACACAGAGCTGCAGCCTCTTATTGCCTGTTCACTCCTCCAGATCCTTGTTTTTCATTCTTTTTAGCACTTCATTTGTATTTGTTTGTGAAACAGTACACAGTGTGTCCTTAAAGGGAGCTTTTTTGATCGTGACACCTGTCGCACAAGAGCCGTGTCACTATGACAGAGTCATGCAGCCGTGCTTGCCGTCATTTGAACTGAGCAATTATTGACAAAAAATGGACACTCTTGGTCTAACCGAATCCAAAATCACCATGACCGCTGGTCTTCAGCCTAGGATAAGGCCAAGGCCCAACTTCATCCCACAGCACAACTCAAATCCTCCTCAGCTATACCTGTTGGGCCTGGGAGGAGGCAGTGCTGGAGAGAGGGGACGGACATAGTGACCTAGTTATCTATTATAGAAAGGTATCAAATGCGTCATTATAAAAAGTGTACAAAAAATGTTGTCAGTACAAGTCTCACCTGTCATTCGATTTCAACAATGTTAAATCATCAAATGACACATGAATCCACACTTTACCGTGATAAGCATGATCAAAAACAAAAGCCATCTTTGGGAAAATGTATTTAATCTAACTTTTAATTTTGGTCCATGTCCGTCATTTCATAAGGAGGCAACGTTTTTTGAGCTGAGCGAGCACATTAGCTTCATTTACAAAAAGTTGCCTTGACGTACATCTATGGGACATACATCGACAAATATGTACATTGTATATGTGTATCTCTATGCATGAGTACTTTTGTATTCCCTTACTAAGAAGAGTGTATTTCATCTGTTCTGTGAGGTATTTGTTGTCAGGCACTGATTTCCATAACTGCTTGTGAGCTGAGACGTTTGGAAGCAAAGCTGCAGTAGATCACGATGTGCTGATGAAACTAGTAAATCTTTTCAAACGACAGGATCCATGGACTAATAATTATGGTCACAGACCACTAGGAGAAATTAGGAAGCTTCATTTTACCACTTAGACCAAGCCATTACAAGAGTTGTCATGGCAACTGATAGGAGTTCAGAAATGCTCAGCTGTCCTTAGGGCCAGGGTTGTTTTGACTGAGGTCATTATCAAGTCATTAGGCCGGAATAGGTGGCTGTAATGATGAATGTTGAATGCATCTTCATTAAAACCTCCTTTTTCACTGAGAGGATCCTCGTTGAGCTCATACTCATCCGGTTCCCATGAGCAAGGCAGTCTTTGATGCTGCTTCTCTTTCTATCTTTGCTCAAGTTTCTCTGTAGGCCAGAATTATCATACACTCACTTGGGAGACGGATACATGGAGAGCATGTTAAACACACAGGATACTGTGGCCAGTTACCAGCCCTTATTGAGTGATACATCGTATGCGATGGAACCGCAGACACTCCTCGTTGTCAGCAGTGCGTAACTCCAGTAATGCTTCCGTACCCTGAGTGGAACAGAAAGCTGTTGTTTACACCTGTTCCTAGCATCTGTTCTTTCACGTGCCACTTTGCTGGACCGTCTCCCACGTCCTTCATGTCACTCCTTGTCATTTCCATCAGCCAGGCACCGCTGAGTGTCAGCTTCCGCTCCCTAAGTGCGGCACAGTTTGCCTTTTTAATGAAGATTCGAGGGTGATTAGATTGTCGGGTCTCTCTGTTGCATAATGTACCAGGATTATGTAAAACACTTGTTCTTTGCAGTTCATTCTCCAGCATGTAGCTGTTTGTTAATTATTGAGCATTGGTTACTCATGAAGTGAGTAACACCCCCTATCGCAGCGCTTTCAACAGAATAAAGTGTTGTGTTAAGTCCCAGGATGGAAAATGCTGTGGTTTCTACATGAAGAATTCTCAGCCGGCCCTTACACTGCTGAATGACTAATGCTGCGATCACAGCTAATCCTTTGCAGCTTTTATTTTTCTGCTTATTACTATGTGCAATCTTCTGTGTAAGCATCCTATGACCTGAACATATTGAAATGGAAATGCTCAGAAGTGCTGCCTGAATGTGAAGTTGACACTAGTTGTGTAACTGGAAGAGGTTGTCATAGTGAAAGTTCTGTCCATCAAATATGTGTATTTCTGTGTGCGCGCACGTGTGTTCATTCATGTGCATGAACAAGGTTTTTAATTAAAGTACCTGCTGTCATTCATTTGTTTATATATCAAATTTGGATCAAATTAATCCACGTTGTGTTTTTGCTTTTTTCATTTTTAAGGACAGCAGTCAAAACTTCTCAAATGTCAAGGTGCAATTAACTGAATTCACAACTTTGGGTCTGGTCACATCGCTAGCTCCATTAAAGCTGCTAATCTGTTTGCCTTAGTAAACCTCTTCGGCCACTAGAGGGTAGTTCAAGAGGAACACAACACCTATGATTTCCAAGTTGTGGCAGACATCCGAACCTTTTCATGATAACAAACAAAAAGACAATCAAATGTATCTGGGTGAGAGAACAAATCAATAAACTTGTGGGCTTTGAAATGAGGCAAGTTAATTAGATGATGTCAGTAATCATTGCAATACTGTCAACACGTTGAAATCAAAACAATTCTGAAAAATAATACGATTTAATAATCAGTGTTGGCTAATACAAACAGATACCGATCATAATGTAAAATCCCTTTTATGTTCATCATTATAATCAGTGTCTGTCTCCGTCAGCACAGTTATTACATCGATGTTTGCCTTTCCTTGATCCAGATGCAGAGCGTGAGTGGACGGGACCATTTTACTTCATTCAGGCCGCAGACCCACAGCTCGGGCTCATGAAGGCCTGGAAGATGGGGGACTGTGATGGCGGAGGTGATGAGTGGGCAGAGGAAGTGGAGCTCACTAAGCTGTGTGTGGAGGCTGTCAACCAGCTCAGACCCAGGCCAAGGTTCATGGTGCTGTGTGGGGACCTAGTCCATGCCATGCCAGGTAAAGATTCTGCTATCATAACCCTAGTTGGATAATTCATGTCGCTCTCTCTTTCTGTCAAGATGGCAACTTTTAAAGGTACAGTGTGTCAGATTTAATGTCACCCAGAGTGGAAGTTGCAGCTGAATAGCCCTCACCTCACCCTTCCCGTCCATGCATGTAGGAGAACCTGTGGTAGCCTTTGGTTATCAATAGATGGATTATCCATTCTTGGCTACTGTAAAAAGATGGCAGCCTTCTCAGAGAGGACCCACTCCTGGTATAGATATAAGAGGCTCATTCAAGCGAAATGAAACCAACAATTTGTAGATCCAGGTGAATAGACACTTAATTTACATCAATAAATGAATGTACAATTATATTTCTGCTAATTGGAAGGATTCACCTAAACGCATTGAACCTTTAAGCTAGCAGCTCACAAAAAGAGGGAAAGCAAAAGCACATTTATGTACTTCAGGATTCTACAATCAGTAAAGTAACCAGAGTAGGGTCACTGTAAAAACTGCACCATAGTGAAGAGATGCTCCCACAACCGTATGGACAGTAAAAGCCAAAAACATAGGCATCAGCCACGGCCGCTCCCAATGATGTTCCCATTGTTTGAGGACATAATGTGAACTCTCAGATGTGAGCGTCAGCTCTGTCCCAGCTATTTTTCTTTTTCAACCACATGTAGCAGCAGTGGCCCTGTGAGTGTTATGTCGTGGCATCTGGTACCACACAGACTCTTGTAAATGCTGCTCTTATTTCAAAATTGGGATCCCTACATCATGGATAATACCGGACTCTTCAGATACATTTCATGCACTATACATCTTTTCATTGTATGACATTATAGATCAGTGATTTTCATAAAGGGGCCGGGGGGCCTCGGTGGTGGCTTAGAAAAGTTTGGCGTCCCTTGTTATAGATGCTGAAGCTCATGCAAACATGGATTTTAATTTGAGATATCACAGCCATGGATGGCTCACAAGTGGTACTCATTTTTTTTTTTGATGTGATCAGGTCTACTTCTCATACTGTATAGATGTGGAGCTTTAATGGGTTCAGGCAGGAACAGAAGTCATCAGTGCCCCATTATCAGCTGGTCTCAGCCAGCTACACAACAATTACATTACAGCACTCCATTTAAACACCCAGCACCATATGTCTGAATGCTTCAATAGACTGCGTTTATCTAGCACTTTTCTGACTTAACCACGCAAAGTGCTTTCTATTATAAGTCACATTCACCCATTCACACATATATTCACACAGAGATTCCACTACAGCATCACTTCCTCCGTCACTCATCGTTCACACTCTGTCAGTTTCTGATGTCAAGGGCAAGTTCAGGTTCATCTTCTTGCCCAAGGGCACATCGGCAGGAGTGGTGTGGTCAGTAGATGGCTTGGCTACTGGCTGGCTCTTGAATTAGCATTTCAGTTGAATTACATATCTGAGGATAAATGTTTAGAATTCTTCATCAAACTGTGGAAATACAATTTTGTTATATATTTATATATATTGACTTGTGTACATACTATAAATATGCACTTTTATTCAAGATCATGTAATTTTTGATATCATCTTTTAACTGTAATCATACACTTAATGCATGTTTTTGTTCATCTTTGCTTATAACATGTGGAGCAAACAAAATTTGACTATTCGTTTTCATTTGTCATGTATTTTTAGAACCATTTTGATTTGTGAGCTCATCTGTGAATGTGACTTTGACTGCCGTCATATCAGGTATATTATTATCAACAATTATGAAGACATCAACTTCCATAGTACCACGTGCCTTCATGTCATCATAGTGAGTCTTGATAAAGAGAGTCCCACAAATAGCATCAACATTTGAGTAAGCAAGTCACTGACAACTCATCCTGATATGTATATAGCATTTTATTTCTCTCCAGAAACTCTGTCAAACTAAGAATTTTGAATTGAGAAACATTTTTTGGTGCTTTAAATACTGCTCTGATTGTGTAGCTGGACCAGGCTCTTTTGATTGGTCAGCCTCCTCCAACTGATGTAAAAAACTCTTAACTATCAGCATGATTCTTAGCCAGGAAGTACAATAAACCTGTAAGAAGGGAAGTGTCAGCAGCCCCTGGAAAAAGTATTTTCTGCCTTATAGAGCGCCCTCTTTGTACCAAAATACTGAACAGAACACCTCTAACATACACAGACCTATTCACTTAAAGTGGATGTATTGCTTTTTAGGTTTGCTATTTTAACCTTGTACTATCTCCTGATGCGTAGGTGTCAGAATGATCAGTGGTGTCGACCCCTGCTCTCCTGACTCAATGTCTGACCCCATTCAGTGTGACATGATTAGAGAGGTGAGGGCAATCGATTTTGAAGGAAAATGTAACACCAGCATCACATGTATATGTCATAACAGTGACATGAATGTGTCTGACTTAAAATGCATTGAAATTGCACGCTCGTCATGCCATATAGAATTCCAAATGGCTTTGCAATGTATGCAGGGCAATCTGTGTCTCATTTTTGAAGGCTTGAGCAGAATTGATTATTTGTGTTCCCAGTGCAGCAGGTATAGAGGTTTGTGATGACCTGACAAATCAATGTGTGCATGCGTCTCTGGAAATGGTGACTGGGGATTGGCCTAAATTTGCAATATAACCATAAAGGACGACTATAATAACCATGGCGCTCTGATATATCAAGTCCATTTTTGTACCTACTGTGTATGTGTGCTGTGTAGCTCGAGGTGTCAGGTCTCAGTCAATATATAGACATATTTTCTAACCTACTCAAACTGTGTGCATTTCCACTCTCTGTTTGCAGACATTCATCAGCCTTTAAAGGTGCAGTGTGTAAGATCTGGTGACAGCTACTGGTGAAGTTGCATATTGTATCCAGTACCTCACCCGTCTCATTCGAGCATGCAGGAGAACCTATGGGAGCCCTCAAAAGATGTTTAGCACGTCCGCTCTGGGCTACTGTAAAAACATGGCGGCCCCCATAGTGTGGACCGCTCCTGATGTAAACAGACATTAAAGGGCTTATTTTAGGGTTATGTAAAAAGCCAGTCATACATTGGGGTGATAATACATTTGTAAAAATATCTTTATATCATTGTTTTTGGAGTTTTATTTTGACAGATATTAGTGACATCAATTGACCAAAATCTTACACACTGCACCTTTTAAAAATAGATGGCATACCTCTGATTTGATGTGTCCTCACTTGCCATCAGAAAATGTCCTGATGTAATAAATCCAGTCCCTTAATAACACCTGCATAGGTTTAGTTCAACTGCATATATCTCATTAAGGTGAGTTTGAACTATTCTCTTCTCTTGGTCCCCTGTGACAGTAGCTGATATCTAGTATCTGTGAAAAAACAACAGGCCCTCTTGCTTGTATGATGAAGATTTTATTTATTTGTCAGACCAGCCTGATTTTAGACTTAAAAAAATCTGTGACCCCATCTGTTCTGGTCGCAGCTGCGAGGTGGGGGAAAAAGTTCCCGCCTGCTTTGTTAACATCTGACCACCTGTGACAGTAAACAATATTTATCTATTGTAGCATCTGGTTGCCTTCAAGGTGTTTGCTAGGAGGCAATATTTAGTTCTGTTGAACAGGCTCAATCCTGGTTGCAGATGGGGAATATGTAGCCTTTGTATTGAAGCACCGACTTTGTAAATAATATCTATCGCTGTCTTCTGTGCTGGTTCCTCTCAATCAATCTTCTTCTCTGACTTGGTCTTGGATGTTTGGATGTTTTTTCGCCAGGACAGCTGGACAGACTGCTGCTGCTACAGTGGCAGCTGGTTTCTGCAATTCACCAGATGCTTTCCCTGTCCATGCAGACAAATAGATTGTCCAACTAGAACTGGGTTTGAAAATAGTTGGATACCACCAGAGATGGCTGGCCAAGTAAACAAAATGAAAAGCATTTTGCTGCTCATTTCCTACCTTATTTGGAGCCGACTTGCTGTATTTGGCTCAGCCTGTGCTTTCCTTTGTCTCTCTCTCTCTCTCTCTCTCTCTCTCTCTCTCTCTCTCTCTCAGTCAACAGTATATATTTGATTAATGCAAACACTTGAACCTGCCAATCTTACCTGCACAATAAAACACATTTTAAGACAAACCACAACAAAAACAAATACAACGGCTAAAGACACTCTCTGTACCCTGGCCAATATTAGTAACACGTGGATGCTTTTATTCAAAGAATTCTAATGAAATGACAGACTACTACAACATGCTGTCTATTTTTCTCAATCTCCAGCTGCCTGATTCAATAACAGGGTAAACCAAATGGGCTGGCAGGACCCACTGCAGAGTTAATGTTCAGCAAAACGAGCCACCAGGCTCCAACTAGTGCAAAAACTACCTTTGCATGACAATTAGAGAGCTAGCATGGGGTGCCTGCCTGTCTGACTGGCCTGAAGGAATCGGCAGAGAGACTGATGAAAGTTGCAAGGCAAATCCCAACATTCCTTCTTTATCAGTCTGTCTGTTTGGATTATGCAGAATGTATGACTGAATTTTACATGTGCAGTATCAGACAACTTTCTTAAATTTGGTGCAGCATGTCACGTGCATGTCCTTGGCCTCTGTTTCTAAAGGTTGTCTCAAGGCGATTCATTCATATGCAGCACAGATTTGACTTGGGTTAGTCACAGAGCAACACTTCCCTTCCTTTGGGTTTCCCTATTCCTTTTTCTGGGTCATGATGACCACCGATTTTAGCTGCACAGGCGCTGTCCTGAAAGCCCCCGAGCTGTCTTTTCCCATCATCCAAGAGTATTGCTCCAAGTTTCCTCATTGTTCTCATGGTAGGAACATTCAGACGACAGAAACATGGCCGCTATCTGTTTTCCGCCCCACTCTGCTCCACCTCCTCGTCTTTCTACGATCAGTCACATTTATAGGTCACAGTAAGATCCATTTCAGTTGCACAGTGGGACAGTAGATATTGTAACCATGGGGTTTAAACTGCAAGGGCCTAGGGGACCTTTAAACATCTCGGCGTCAACCCTTGTTACTGTCAACCCCGGAAGAGCAGGTTGTGTGTGCCATCCTCATTACTTGCCATGTCCGTCACTTGCCTGGCAACGGGTCCGCTGCATCAGTTGGGAAGAGGGAAGAGATATTAGGAGCTGCTTCTTCGTCGCTCAGCTACCATTTCCCCTTAAACTGTTTATTTACAATACTGAATGAATGGGTGGCGGCCAGGGGAAGCTGGCTGTCAGCGGCCATTGTCAACACTGCTGCCTGTCGGCGATAGGAAATTGGCAACTGTATTTCTGTTCCCACGGATTTCATTCTCTATCTCTCCTCTGTTGCTCTTGCACATTTTCTTTTCCTCTCTCTCTCTCTCTCTCTCTCTCTCTCTCTCTCTCGCCGGAGGACTTTACCATCATCTTTTTCTCTTAAGCAAACGGCTGTAGTCTCATGCCTCTCACCTCATTTTGACAGAATTCATTAGCAAGTCTTGACACAAACACACCTCTGTATTTATGGCTGTAATGAATGCATTTGAAGCAGCATCACTGAGAATTATATCAAGTGTTGAGGAATCATACGTTTTGTTAGTTCTTTTAATTGTCCTGGAAGACAATGGGATCTTTGAGCTCATTTGTGATGGGTTTGTTGAACATATTTTAATTTGATGTCTGGGAAACTGAAGCTTAGATGAGGATATCATCATTTGAGAAATGCCTGTTCTCATCAAAGAACTGTTGGCAAGGCAGTGATCAGAGGCACTCGTGCACACAAGATGGAGAGGAACCCCTGATGGAACTCATTTGCATCACATCATATCCGTCCACAAGTATCAATCTTACTCCCCTCTAAACAGGTCATCATTCTTGAAAGAAACATTGGCAAGCATTTGCCCCATCAACAACATGTCATCCAGACCTTAACTGACAAAAGTTCCTTGATCCCAATTTCCCGTTGCCTCTCCAATCCACACTAACCCTCAAGAGACGCCTTCTCATCTCAAGGACTTCCTTCAATCTTGGCCATTCGGGCTCCCCCTATCTCTGCCTCTTGCTTGCTCAGTTTTACTCTCTTGTGTGTCTCTCTCACATATTTTCAAAGCTGACAAATGAAGGGGATAAAGAGTAGGGAGGGGAGTGGCGGCAGAGGGAGGAGGAGGGTGTGAGATAGAGAGTTGATTAGATTAGAGAAACATGCTGGACTTAACATTCTCCTAATGAGCACTACAAAGGATTCAAGCCAGGTCTCTGGGGGTTCACGAGTGATGTTACGCATGATACAGCAAAAGAAGTCTCCACGTTCGTGTGTGCATCTGTGTGAACGTGCATGTGTGTGAAACTCAAAGGTGAAGCTGAGGTTACCATTGGACTTCCCTGTCCCCTCATTGTGATTGTAGAAACCTGTTATATTGCCATTGCCACTGGGGGCAGATACAAGAGTTCCCTTGATGGGACTCTGCAGGAAATGAGAATATAAAGTATTGGATCCTTTTTGGAGAATTTGTTTTTGGGAGATGTAGAAACATTTTCTGGAGAAGAATTGGTGACTGGGGATGTGCAGTATGGGTTTGTCAAACAGGTTCATGCAGTGGCTTTTTGGAGGTGATAACTCTCTAAGGGCTTTGATGCTGCCCACTAGTGAATACATCTCTTTTACCACTTTCACACCTATGCAGCGAGCCAGGAGGTGCACAGTTGAAATGTGAGTGTGAAAAGATCCTCTTTGACCCCACATGACCACAATGGGAACTGTCATGGTGAATCAATAAATTTTTGATTGCATTCTCAAGTCCAGTGATGAAAAGAAGCCATGGTGAGCTTTCTCAAGCCAGGACCACTTCCAAGAGGACTTTTCAAAAGATGTGTGTGCTGGGACTCCTCAAAGTTTGACATACCCAGAAAACTAATACAAAATGAGAAAAGGTTATCCCAAGCGTATGACATTAGTGAGAGACAATGTATTAATTTTATTAAAATGTATCCGATACAGCCCACTCCTTTCCAACTGCACTCTAATCAAAGCTACGCCCTCAGCACATGAACACACACTGTTTGACAATTACTCAAAGCCAAGAAGGATGGTTACGGTGCTGGGAGGACAGCTGTGTTGGTAATAGTCACTGCTTCGGCATATGGCTCTTTGGCGTGTTGCGAGGGTTCCAGTCATGCTGTTATAGTGTGAACAGTCTGCTCACAGGTATTCAGTTTGGTTCAGGTGACAGATTTGATATGTAAAGATGTATGTTGGTCTACACAGATTTGCATGATTGGACAACAGTTTATTTGGTTCTAAATTAAAGGTCTGTCATGTTTATGTCTGTATTGCAAGAACTGCAGACATCTTTATCCATTGAATGCCATCAAGATGTGAAGTGGAGTTTGGGTTAGGGTTAGAGATGGCTGGCCAAGTAAACAAAATGAAAAGCATTTTGCTGCTCATTTCCTACCTTATTTGGAGCCGACTTGCTGTATTTCGCTCAGCCTGTGCTTTCCTTTGTCTCTCTCTCTCTCTCTCTCTCTCTCTCTCTCTCTCTCTCTCTCTCTCGATCTCTCGATCTCTCGATCTCTCGATCTCTCGATCTCTCGATCTCTCTCTCTCTCTCTGTCTCTGTCTCTCTCTCTCTCTCTCTCTCTCTCTCTCTCTTCCTCTCTCTCTCCTCTCTCTCTCTCTCTCTCTCTCTCTCTCTCTCTCTCTCTCTCTCTCTCTCTCTCTCTCTCTCTCTCTCTCTCTCTCGAGGGTTCCAGTCATGCCGTTATAGTGTGAACAGTCTGCTCACAGGTATTCAGTTTGGTTCAGGTGACAGATTTGATATGTAAAGATGTATGTTGGTCTACACAGATTTGCATGATTGGACAACAGTTTATTTGGTTCTAAATTAAAGGTCTGTCATGTTTATGTCTGTATTGCAAGAACTGCAGACATCTTTATCCATTGAATGCCATCAAGATGTGAAGTGGAGTTTATTCAGTGTGAAAGAACAAGCACAGACCCCAAGTTTAATCAACCCATGTTAATCGACATCTTAAACATTATGTCAACATTGTCTTCATAATGAAGCAGACTGGATAAAACGTTTGCTCAAGGATGGGCAATGTATGCATACCGAATTGAAGATCGGGCTGTTTTTTATACGTAGAGATAGCTGGCATCGGGTCAGAGCGCAGTCATGAATGCCCCCTCCTAATACACCACAAAGTATAAGTCATGCCGAGCTGCTCACACCATTGCCAGACAGTACTGACTAAGCATAACAATGGTTCTTTCTCCTTAAGTTTTGTAGATTCCCTGCAGTGGTCGTGTATATTTGTCAGCGGGCAGACAGACCTGTGCTAACGCTTGATTTAAGTGAGCTGCGTGTCAGAGAATCTCCCTGATGACGAAATAGTCACCAAGTCATCTTGAAAGAGGAAAATATTCATATTTTATTATAGGCTCCAATGATGCAGGCCTACTTTCTTTGTTGTGGTCCTGGGCATGTCATAATACACAAAGTTTGAGGTTAACACCATCACCCTTTGATATTCCAGGCTTGTGTGTAGAGTCAGTGACTTCATCTTAGCTACCACCATGTCATGAACTTCAGGCCGGTGCTTCATCAGCATAGGCTGTCAGTGCTGGTGCTTGCTTTAGTTGGAGTCACAAACAAAGCAGTCCGCACGCATTGAAAATGTGGTGTGTTTTAGTGAGGAAAATGTGTGCGACAGCAAGACCCCACGCACTGAGGTCTGTGTGCGGTGTCGACAGCCAGTCTTTAGAGGAAATTGAGAGAAGTGCTTACAGTGTTGGACAAGTTCAACGAGAAGCTGCCAAAGTCTCCTGTCAGGGTTTGAGAATCACAGTGTTGCAATCTCATTAAACGAACAAGGCCTCTCAGTCAGCTCCACAGAGAGCGGGGAGCAGCATTGTTTTTTTTATGTCCATGTACCTCGCTCAGTACATAAATTGCTTTTTTTTTCATAGAGGAAAGCTGGTTGAGAAAATGCATGCATGAAATGTATTTTTCACATACTGTTTCCTGATTCTTCCTTGTTTCCTAAGCACAAGGATTGCTGCGTATTTATATGGTGAATATATCTGCAACATTGTTTCACTTTTTTTTGGGGGGGGGTTCCTCTTGCTTTTGATTAATTGATTAATTTCCTGTTCATTACCTCCACAAACTAGGTCGTGTTTTCATCTTCATCTGTTTCTTTGTTGGTTGTTGTGTTTATTGGCACTATCACATGGAAGCTGCTGAACTGCTGTCCTTTGCCTTTTTCTCAATATTTTCACCGGTTTCTCTGGGAATAATTAATCAAAATCTGGCATTTTTAGGGGACTGAAATCAATGTGTGTGAATCTGAAATCCAGTGGATCATTCATTCAAATGCAGCTTCATAGGTCTAGGCTTTTTCAGCACTATGAGGTTATAAACAGCCAACAACCAACAATGTGTAGATCAGATAGAATGACTGAATTTAAAGGTGTGTAAGATTTCGGTCATTTTGTCACTTCTGATAACGTACTGACATTTTCCTGTATCTATAATACCAGAACGTTTTCTTTTTTCTATTACCCTTAAATGAGCCCATTAATGTAGATTTACATGAGGAGCAGGTCCTCTCTATGGGGGCCGTCATGTTCTTACAGCAACCCAAAGTGGACTTTGAGCATCTTTTGAGTTTTAAACTAGGCATTGGCTAAGTTTTGGGCTCTACTGAGCATGGTCAGTAATTATTTAACTATTCGGATTAGTTATTTGGGGGAGACCGCACCTCGAATTTGACTACTAGAGAATATAATCAAGACTACAAAACCAAAATATGAATGCTTAAGTTGACACAGGCTGTTACTTTAATTACAGAATGATTAGTTACTGTGTCGCTGCTTCGAGACATTCAGTGAACTACAGAGTCTGTCTGGATCTAATAATCTGGAAATGCTTCCCCAGGACAAGTCTGTAAATGGCTTAAGTTTGAGCATTGTCATAAATCACACCTTGGGTCGATTCATGGACCTGGGCAATGTTCAGCTGGCTGATGAAGATGTAAGAAAGCAGAAGGCAAAGTGGTGCGACTGCCTGAGCTTACCAGAGTTATTGGTTCACATTTACTCATGTAAAGACAAATGTTGGCCTACACTCCGCATTCTACGCACACTCTCACACTTGAGGGAAGTCAAGCAGGAAACATTTTTCCTCTTCTTTGCCCATGAGTAACTGCATGAACAGATGATAAATTCAGGTGCCTTGCTAAAGGGCATCGGGGTGTGTAAAGGAGGGAAGAGCGATTCTCACTCGCGTCTCTGTCTAGATTTTCTTAGTGTAAGATGCTTTATTCAATTAAGAACAATAAGAAGAATGATTATTTGTGAAATACGGTTGAATTCACTCATCTGTAACAGCTGGGTTAATTGATATCGACCAGCAACGACATTTGCCTTTCTCAGTTTTTTCAGATTGCCATTCAAGCTTCATTAATGGAGCTCCCTTTGTTTGTATATAACCGAGGCAGCAGGCAAATATTGTGGTATGGAGTAATGAGTCCACATCAATGTGGCCTCAGCTGTCCTCACGCTCAAGATTCTGCTTCAGACTGTTGACTCCCCAGAGTCTGTTCATCATGCACCAGACACCTGAGACTGGAGATTCATGTACATATGACTTGTATCATTTTCTGACACAGAATTAAAGTGGAAGCAGATGGATTCATGGTCTATCTATCATTACCTCTACATAAATTTCAATTATCTTTGTAATGAAACATGTTCTCAGAATCGGTTAGTATAGAGTCCCAGGAAATTGATAGGGAATTGTGAAACATTATTCATAATTTGTTTTGCAGTTTTCTAGATAATAAATGATGAACTGGTAACAAAAAATATATTTAAAAAAAATCCAATTATGCAAATGTACTATAATGTTTTGTTCTGAGGCATAAAAGATTGATCATATGGCCCCTCTACAAAAGTATAGCTATATTGTCTATAGCTAATTTACCCCCCAGTGGCTGGCTTCAGGCTCCTCCATGTTAGCAGAAGGGACACAGCCCAAATAATAAAGTGAAATAAAATGTTAAGTAAGAACTATTTTATTTCAGTTTCGGGGGCCAAACACTTTTCCCAGTGTCACTGCTCTCAACTCAACATTACCATGTCATAACTAGTGTGGGCATTCTTCCCACTAGCAATACACTTGTTTGCAGTAATGCGTAATAAGTCTTGAAGGTGTCATGGAGAAACTGCTTTACATAACAAGAATGGCCCTCACATCTCCCTTTGCATTTGAGTGCATGTTTGTGTTGTATTGATGGCTTCAAGTCTGCCAGTGTAGCTTATTTTATGAACAAGTTAAAAAAACTTTACCTTTTCTATGCCTAAGTTATAAACTCTGCATTCTCTCACTCTGCTGTGTGCGAGCTGCTCTGTGAGGGAAAAAAGCCTCTTAATGTAATGAGTCCTTCCCAAACATCCAAGGAAACGTTTGCTCCCGAAGTAGGCCAGTAAAATAATTACTTAGATGAAAAAGAAGAAGAAGAGGGAGAGGAAGGCATTAGTTGAGAGTCAAGACCGATAGGTTTGTTTGATATACGTTCTAAGTTATAAATATATTGGAGTCTTGCCCATTCTCTACCCTTATCACACGCTGGTACTGAATTAATTTGACTCCTCCCTTCTTCTCTATGTGAACTCCAGGCTTAATAGTGCAGTACAGCTGGTTGGAACACAACGAACCGCAGAGCATATTGTAAAGATCTTGTAAGACAAGCAGCCCCATGTATCTTCGACCAATGAACCTGACAAGTGCGCCGTCGAGCTGTGGCCCGCGCAGCGCTCAGCGCGGAAGCGTCGGGTTGGGCGAGCCGACCGGGAAGGGTTCCACCAGAACACCACTCATCATGTCAGTAACCATGGTGATATAAAGTCGAGCCGTGCAGAGCATTGATCATCCCCTGAGCTGTCATCATTATCGTCCAAATAATCCCCCTCCCCTTGGGCGACTCTCACCTCCACTACCCTTCACACACATGCCCTGACACTCTTCATCAACATCCATGTACATTTCTGTCCCTCTCTCCATCTCCTTCTCATCCTGTCCAAGTTGGATGTTATTGTTATTGAGCATCTGCTTTTACGAGTCGATATTGTTTTGTTTTTCAATTTGCGCTCAAAGCACTGCCTCATTCGTCACAAGCGCACAGGCTGAGCTCTCCTTTTCCGCCTCACAGATACACCGTTCAGAGAAGGTCAGGAGAAAGACCTGAAGGCTGCCCTGACGGGTACGGATCCCTCCATCCCTCTGGTGTTTGTCAGTGGGAACCATGACCTGGGCAACACACCCACCTCCAGCACGGTGGAACAGTATTGCACTGCGTGGGGGGATGACTACTTCAGCTTCTGGGTAAGCAGACATACTGGATGATATTATTCAGTTATTCAGAATCAGGGTTCTGATTTTATGTATGACTTATACACATGAAGGAGCCTTGGCTCCAGAAGGTCAGTGATTCAATCCCAGTATTCCCCATCCCCACTCTGCATGTTCAAGTGTCCTTGGCAAAGATACTAATTGGCCCATGTTGTAGGAAAGGTGCTTAACATCTAGATACGCTGTGAAAATATTAGTGTAATGATTTGATTGACAAAACCATTTAGAGGCTCTAATATTTGAAAACATAACTTTATTTAAACTCGACTTTCGCACAGCTTTTCAACCTTTGTCTAAAACACCTTCTCTCCCCCCCCCCCCCCCTTAATGC